>RJWJ010014082.1:0-38611 GCA_004363605.1 Indri indri | reverse complement strand
GAAATGGAGCTAATACCCTCTAGCATGTCTGCCTCACGTGGTGGTTGAAAGGACTGAGCAAAATAATAGTTTGTAATTTATGATTCTACATAAAATAAAACAGGTTATTTTTAAAAAGCATAGAAAATTTCAAGAAATGTAGAAAAATGTTATAGTGGTTTAAAAGAACACAAATTTATTACCTTATACTTACAGAGGTCAGATGAAAAGTCAAAAATGTGCTGAAATTGGACTAAAAGTCAGAAGGGTGTCTGCATCTCTTCTGGAGGCTCTAGAAGACAATGTTTCCTTGACTTTCCCAGTTTGTAGAGGCCACCTGTGTTCCTTGGCTCCTGGCCTCTTCCTCCTTCAAAGCCAGCTGCATACCATCTGTAAATCTGATTCTGGACCCTCTTCCATCTTTTAAGGACTCTTATGATTATATTGGGCCCATTTGGATAATACAGTACTCTCTCCCTATCTTAAAATTCTTAACACAATCACATCCCATATAATGTAACATATTCATAGGTTCCACAGATTAGAAAATGGACATCTTTAGGGTGGCATTATCCAGCTTACCACATCCATCTTCCTAGAAGAAGTCCCCGTTCCCCACCCCCCACTTTTTTTTAGAGACGGGGTCTCACTCCGTTGCCCAGGCTGGAGTCTAGTGACATGATCGTAGCTCACTGCAGCCTTGAACTCCTAGGCTCAAGAGATCCTCTCACTTCAGCCTCCCTAGTACCTAGGACTACAGGTGTGTGCCACCATGCCCAGCTAATATTTTTTGTTTAATTTTCTATACAGACAGGGTCTTGCTATGTTACCCAGGCTGGTTTCAAACTCCCGACCTCAAGCAATCCCCCGTCAACCTCCAAAAGTGTTGAGATTACAGGTATGAGCCACCATGCCTAGCTATTTTCCCCTTTGAATAAAATAAATTATTTACACATATACAGCCTAACATACAAAAGCAGACATCCTCTGGTTGAGTTTGGGGGGGATCTAGAGCCCCTTCACTCTCCAAGGCAACAACCACAGTTGGGTTAATCATTAGTGGATAATCGTAAGGCCCCCTCGTACACTGATGTTCTAGAAACCTAGAATTCTCTCTGCTACCTTAGAATTGAAGCTGTGCAAATCTCTGCTCTTCCTATACATGTCTGTCATCCCCAGGAGGACACACTGGAATCATCAAATATACGGGTGCCTTTATCTCACTACTAGAGATTATAATTTGATCTGAGAATATGGTCTGGGCTTTGAAATCTTTAAAGATTCTAATGTGCAGACACGTTTGGTAGCCACTGCCTCAAAGAGTTGTTGTGAGGATTTGTGATAACTTACTTTTTTTCTTTGTAAGTGTTGGCTCACCAGGAAGGGAGCTGGTAAGTGAGAGTATGAGGTCCAGGACTACCCAGATTGAAGTTTTATCTGGGCCTTAGTTTCCTCATCTGCAAAATGAGGATAACCGTATCTCGGCTATAAAATGTATTATACATATTTTAAAAACTATAAAATACAACCCAATAGCTTTTGTACATACATTCACTCTCCATCTTCACTTCGCACACACTCTATTCCCCACTGCTTTCTGCAACAGGGCCCAAGGTTGTTTCCAAGACCTTTATCAGCACTGCAATAAGTGAAAGTAGTAGGAGGTGGGACAAGCCTAGAGCCTTCCTGACAAAGAGGGAGAACAGGGCCCGACCACCCCAGGAGAAGTCCAAAGATACAAAGAAGTAGCTCCTAGGTCCCAATGCCAAGCAAGTCCAGGGGTATCACATGGTCAGTGTGGGCCCCATATCCACACTAGAAAAGTTGGCCTGGAGCTACAGAAAGGGCATAGGCTATTAAGTCAGACAGTCCTGTTACCTTAAGCTGTTATTATACTTTTCTGAGCCCATTCTCTCACGTAATGGAGATAGTCATATCCCGCCTCCACATAGAACTGAAATGAGAACAAGGATGGGAAGGTGGTCCACAGAGTAGAAATTGCAGCAAAATACCTTACAGCCACCTATCCATATCACAAAGAAAGACTGAGTCACAGTGAAGTCTTCCTAAATTTTATTGGCACAGAAATAGAACATGGGTTGAGCATAAACCCCTCCAAAAACAATTTTTAAAAAACCCACAAACACACACAAAAAACACCTGAATACAAAATCTGACCTTTCTCCCCAGCCTCCCTGGGGGTGGGTTACTGCCCTTAAGGCAGCTTGATTGCCCCATAATTCCAGGTTTGAATTTAGCCAACATAGGGTATATGACCAAGTGAGTGTCAATATAATTCACAGCAATGCACACAAGACTCCCCAAGGTCAGGCATAGAGGGGTAGGATGGGGAAGGGGATCAAGGGATGCTCTGGGCTAGGGGCACTGCATGGAGGGACAGGATGGCCCCTTGGGGACTGAACCCTGGGGAGAAGGCAAACAGGAACAATAAAACCAAATACCGAGTACTTTAAGAATGGATTGTATGACCTATAGTGACAGATGACATCACTCATACTGAAAGCCCCTTACATTAATATTTTTGGCAAAATATCCTTTTGTAACATAGTATATGCATCCCAGGTGTGTGGGTGGTAAAGGAATGAGGCCAAAATGATCCTGCCCCAAGACTAATATCTTCTAATGGTGCATTAGCAAGAAAGGCAGACATCAATATTGAGTTAGATATTACTAGAATATATAATACTGGTAGAAAGAAAAAGAGCACACATGAGTCAGAGAGAAGGAGGCGGCTGCTTCTGGATGGAGAATAAGGCATGGGGGTATAGAAAGGACCAGGCCAGAATCCCCAGCAACTCTCCGCTTTACAGCTCCAAGGGACAGCACAGCTGGCAGCAAGACTTGGGTTAGAGGTTTGTCAAACAGAGGCAGGGCCCAGTCACCTCCTTGGAGGGAGGTGACAGGAAGGGTGTACTGGGCACCTGAGAGGGTTGAGTAAACTATGGGATTAGGGGAATAGGGTTCTCTCAGCTTCTCCCCCCAACTCCCCAGTTGAGCCTACTGGCATCAAGTTCTGGGGCTCACCATACCAAGGCCCAGATGGCTGTGAAGCAGGAACTGTGGCCCAAGTAACTCTGATGGAGGAAGTGATTTAAAACCCCTGGCAGGGAAATACTGAAGCCAGGTGTGAACATTTACTCTTCTTTGGCAAGAGTCCTGATAGGGCTGCTGGGGCTTTTGGGTACTCGTTCCTACTATTCTAAGCTGGAGGGGATTTGGGGATTGGAGGGGGAGGGGCAGATCCCAGGGACCAGGGACCAGGGACCTGGAATAATAAGGAAGGGGCACCTCTGCCCACTGAGCTCACTTGAGACAGGCCTAGGCTCCCATAAGGCATTGGGGCAGGATCTTCTACTCAGCCTTGCTGAAATTAGAGAAGGGCCAATGGCCTTCTAGGATGTTGGTGAAGCCTTTTGAAGGCACTGTCTCCCCCATCCCACCCTGGGGAGAAACTGAGTCCCTAAACTCAGGGACAAGGCTTATTGGGACTGAATTTGTAACAGGCCCAATCTGGGAGGTAGAATCAAGAATGACTAAACATCTCTTTATCCTCCAATCATACAAAAGCCTAAGTAACTCTAAAAGGGATGGGCATTGGGAGGCCAGAACCCAGGTCAGCTGGCATCCTAAAGCAGATTGCCAGGGCCCTGCGTCTTTCTCTAAACCCTGTGATACTACAACCCTGCAAATCACAGGACCCTGAATAGGAAGGCAGTGGTGGGGCAGGGGTCGGGGCTAGCTTTCAACCTATTCCACACTTGACTCCCATAGAACAACAGTAAGTGTGGGGGTATTTGCCAAATCAAGTAGGAAGTGCCTCTGAGTTGGGGAAGTGGTATATTCTAGCAAGATAGATTAAATGGGACAGAGAGGAGAAAGGAGGTCCCATTGGCACCATAGTGGGCCACTTATTTGCCCAAGGAAGTAAGAGCAAAGTTTGGTCTCCTAGCTGCACTGAATGCTTGGCATAACTCCAGGGCTGCTCTAGTTAGTGGCTCCAGCACAGTGTGAGTTAGGCGAGGGTGTAGGAGTTTGGGGGCAAGGAGAAGGGAATGGGGTCCTTAGAGTCTGAGTGCCCACTACATGGACTCAAACTCATCAATGCGCTGCTTGGTATTACCCTGCCGGATTTGGCGCAGGGTCTTGTATTTATCTCGGCCCAGTCGCATGTTCTCAGCATGAATCATGTCATTGGCAGTCTTCTTAGACTCATCTCGAGCATTGGCCAGCTCTGAAGTGAGGGCCTGTGAGGGTGCAAGGGGAAGCAGGAGTCAATGGTTTCCTCTCATTTTATCTGTCGTCATTTGACCAGATTTCTCTTGTTTCTTCTCTCTCTCTAACCCCCTCCCCCCATATATATGGAAAGAGAGGGAGCCATTTCCAGGCCTTTTAGGACTGCAGTGGGGCAACAATTTTTAAATAAATCCACAAACTTAGGGGACCAATTGATAATGGGTATCCTCTGAGAGTAGAACAATGTGCCAAAGATTAAGGTAGGAATTTTATCGGCTCGGTATTTTCTGAATGTAAGAGGTGAATGGAGTTGAGGTGGGAGGTGGGGCATAAAGTAAATCAAAAAGGAAATAGGTGGCCCAGGGTCTGATTAACAAGCTGTCACTTGAGAAAGACTCAGGCTCCCATACAGCACTGGCACAGGCTCTTATACCTATCTCCTATAATGCTCTAGGGAAGGCCATGGGCTATTAAGTCAACACCCTGCCTGGATACCTTCAGGTGCTTCTGCACACGTTCATTCTTCTCCGCCTCAGTGGTCCGTTCCTCCTCACTGCGGTCCTTGGCCATAGCATCAGCCCGCAGGTCAGCACTGGCCTCTGCCCCATTCTCATCCTGCTCATCCTGTTCATTCTCGGCAGGCTCTGCCACATGAGGTGTACTCATGGCAGTCTTCAGCTCAGCACGGGTCTTCTCCAAGTCTTCTTGTACCATCTGGGCCTATCCAGTGACAGAAGGAGGGAAGGACCTTCAATCAGACCAGGTAACCTGTGGCATCTGGTGCATGCCTAGGATGGTCTGGCAGGAGGCACGTACTGGGTAGGACAACTCACTTCATCTGCCTGATCCTTAGTTTCCTCAGCTGTAAAACAGGAGAATTGTATCCACTTCCTAGGAGTATTGGGGAATTCTGGGAAGTATTTGAGGAAGCTTTGAATGTCTTCTCCCACAATGCCTGCTGTCAAGGAAGGATGGAAAGGGGAGGGAGCCCAAACCTAAAGAATCTAAGGAGCTGGTCCCTACACATGTGCTTGCTCTGGGCATTGTGGCTTACCTTCTGCTGCCACTCCACAGCCTCACTCTCCTTCTTCTGTCGGGCCATCTCCAGCTGGGAGATCCGAGCGGTCAGCTCCGCCATTTCCAAGGCCTATGGATAAATTGGAAGCCTGTGAGAGTTGAGTTTCTAGTCCTCATGGCCCAGGTGTCTTCAATCACAGTTCCTCCAAGGAACCAGGAAGAACTTGCTGCTCCACCTGCTTGCTGCCTTGGAGATTCTTTTTATAGACCACTCCACTCCAGTCCCATCTTCCCCATCCACTACTTCCTTACAAGTCAGAGCTCCCCACCTAGACTGTAGGCCTCCTGAAGACAAGCAACATGTCACCTCTCTCCCTTCCTCATATCTCCCCCCATCCTCCTCTCAGTATTGCCAAGTACGCATTTGGGGCCTCAGTAAAGTTTTGGAGATCACTGGGTCACTTCCTGAAGTGGCAGACCCTTTCCTGCTATATTAGAACACTTAGGGCTCCACTAAGACACTTCCCAGGACAAGTATAGGAAAGACACTCAAGAGCCACAAGGTGATCTGAACAAGGGAAAAAAGCTTATGCACATCTGCACACCTTGGGCAAATCTCCAATGACAGGTTTCCCCTGAGAGATAGGCCTTAGTTCCCTCTACTCCTGCCTCAAACAGTATAGGGGAAGAGCATATGCCAAGGAATTTCTTATATTCTGAGTCACAAAAACCTTGGAAACTGTGATCAGAGTATGGATACCCACCCAAAGGCACACACAGTTTTACATGTGATTTCAGGGAGCAAATCCTTAAACTGGAGGCAGAAATGGGTTCTAATCCTTACTCAGCTACCACTGTGTGACCTTTGGCAAGTCCCTTAACTTCCATGAGCCCTAATTTCTTTTCTGGGAATAATATCCCATATGGGGTTAACCCCATAGGGTTACTAGGAAGAGGAAATAAAGAAGTAAGGAAAAGGGAGACATTGCTAACACAGCTACAGTAGGAACTCAATTAAGTGTGAGTCCCTTCTTTCGTCCTCCCCTTTCCTTTGCCAGGTCATCAGCTCAGATCCCCAAGGGTTAAGAAAGTAAATAAAAACTAAGAGTTAGGGGAGACTGCAAAAATTTCTGGGCTATACCAGTGACTTCTCAGCTTGCTTCTGAATGAGCTATCTGCTAAAGGCCTGTGGAGTGGTAGCCTACTAGAAAGAGCCAGCCCTGTAGGGAGAGGTAGCTATAAATAGGTAGGCAGACAAGGGAAAGAACTTAGGTCCCACAATCCCAGCCCATACTCAGCTTTACCAGCTGTTCCTGGGTCTTCTTCTGGTCCCGGGAGGCCTGCAGCAGGGCCTCCTTGGCCTCTTCAGCTTCTTGACGCTCCTTGGCCAGCTTTTCAGCCTCGCTCTGGGCACGCTTCCGTTCCTGCTCGAGTTCCAGGGCCCGGCGGGTCTGTTCTTCCAGTTCTGAGCAGAAAAAGAGAGGAAAATGTAGTGAAGAACACAGAGACGAAGATGATACACTAGTTTCCTTCCTGGAAATGCTCCACCCCAGGGCACAGCTGAGCACTCTTCTTGCCCCATCCTTCGTCTATTCTGTGGCCACACCTCAACTACATTGTCTTAGTCTGCAGCTCAGACAGAAGGGTCTCCAGCTCACAGAGTCAGGCTCTTGGAAAAACCCAGTCTCCAAGGTGACTCCAAGCCTCACCTTGTTGAGCCTTCTTAGTCTGTTCCTCGATCTGCTTCAGCCTCTCCATCAGTTCTTCCTTCTCCCGTTCAATCTTCTCCTTCTCCTTTTCTGCCATCTCACGCTTCTTCTTCTCATTTTCCAGCAGAGCACTAGAAAAGGAGAAAAAACAGATGGAACAGTATAGTAAGGCTGCATGAAAACCTGGGGATTCCCGAGGCTTCCTGGCCCTGGGTCCCTCAGGCCCCATCCTGCCAACACACCCAGGTCTTGTAAGCTTGGGCCGCTTTCCCTTACTTCCACATCCTTGTCCTCACATCATAGCGCCATGTGGGCCAGTTTGCTCAGAGTCTGGTCAATTTGCCCCTGAGTCAGGAGACCCAAACTGGAATCCTAGCTCTGCCACTAACCCACTGGGTGACCTTAGCTATGTCACTGCTTTGCTCTTGTTTTCAGTTCCCCTATCTGTAAAATAATCTACTAAGTCTTGCCCTGTCTACCTTGTGGAGTTATAGGGAAATAAGTTTTGGTTCTATGCTGGGATGCTGTTCTTCAAGTCTGTTAATCTCTGTGTCTAGGGCATCAGTCCTTAGGTCTAACTCTGTCTGCCATAAAGCCAAGCTCTAGGCTCCTTATTCCCAACATTTTTTGGAAACCTGGAATAAGTATTTCCTTTTCCTTGCCCTTGCACCTCTTCTAGGAAGGCTTCTTGTCTCCCTTGGCTGGATGTCTTCTCTCCCTCTGAGCCCTCCAAATACTTGGCCTACCCTTCTCCTGATCCCTCTTCCCTGTTATTTTTCTCCATAGCACTTCTTACAATCTCAAGTACCATATAATTTGCTTATTTATTATATCTGCCTACTCCCAGTAGAATGCTAGCTTCATGAGAGCAGCGATTTTTGGTCTGTTTGCTTTTTTTCACTACTCAATAAATATTAATTAAGTGAATGAATGGCACAGCCTTTGGTATATATTATTTTTTCTCTTTCCCTTATTAGACTGTGAGGGCCTAAAGGGCAGGTTCCTGCCAGATCCAGCTCTGTAAACTGCCCCTCTCAATCTTGGTAAATTTTTTCTGAATAAATGTGAACTTTAGTGTCTAACCTCTCATAAATGGAGTCTTTTCCAGCCTACTTGATTAGAAGCTTCCCAAGGTTCCAAACTCTTTATGACGTAGTACCTACTAGAGTAGTGCTCCTCAAACCTTAACATGCATGGGAATCACCTAGGATCTTTTTAAATAATTTATTGAGGTGAAATTCACATAATATAAAATTAACTATTTTAAAGTGAATAATTCAGTGGCATTTAGTACATTCAAATGTGCAACTACCACCTTTTTCTAGTTCCAAAACATTTTTATCACTCCAAAGTAAAACCCCATTAAGTGGTTTTTCCCCATATCCCCTTCCTTTAGCCCCTGACAACCACCAATCTACATTCTATTTCTATTATTTTTCTATTCTTGACATTTCATATAAATGGAATCATACAATATGTGACCTTTCATATCTGTCTTCTTTCACTGAGCATAATGTTTTAGAGGTCCATCCACCTTGTAGCATGGATTAGTACTTCATTCCTTTAGAGGATTGGCTAATACTCCATTGTATGTATATATAATTTGCCTATTCATTTATCCATTCATAGACATTTGGGCTGTTTTCACCTTTTGGCTATTGTGAATAGTACTGCTATGAACATACATGTGCATGTACCTGTTTGAACACCTATTTTCAATTCTTTGGGTATATACCTAGAAGTGGAATTGTGGAAACATATGGTAATTGTACGTTGAACTCTTTGAGGAACTGCCATACTGTTTTCCACAGTGGCTGAACCATTTCATCAGCAATGCACATGAGTTCTAATTTCTCCAGAACCTCAACAACACTTGTTATTTTCTGTTGTTATTTATTATAGCCATACTAGTAGCTGTGAAGTGGCACCTCATTGTGATTTTGATTTGCAATTCCCTAATGATTAAGGATGTTTTCGTGTCTGTTGGCAAATCTTTGGAGAAATTATCACCTGAGATCTTAAGATGCAGATTCTGAATCAGTAAGTCTGGGGTAGGGTCTTAGATCTTACCTTTCTAACAAGTTGCCAAGTTGATGCTGATGCTGCTGAGCCTCAGATTACACTTTGAGTAGCAAAGGGCTATGGAGCAAAGACTAGGGGCTTTGTAGGAAAAATTTTGGTGGCTATGCCCAATTCTGCTTAAAAAGCCCTGTAAAATCCAAGTTTAAATGTGCATGGAGCCCTCTGCTACTGCCACTATACAGGTCAGTTAGCCTGGAGCAACCCAGAGTCTGCCTACCACATCAATAGCATGAAAGTCATAGATAATGGGGAACTGTGAAATGCCTGCCCCTTCTATAAGCCTCTGAAAGCCTAGGCTTCTGATGCTTGCTTCCCAGGAACAGGGATGCCTGAGACTGAATGGGGAACAGGGGGAGCACATAGCTCTCTCTCTCTCTCCTAGTCCTAGGTTGGCTTCATGTCCTGCCTTATCAGGATATGCACTTTTGAGAAGCTTCCTTGCTCCAGCCCTGGCCCCCATTCCAGCTTTGCAGCACCTACCGCTCCATCTGTTTCTGGTGTTTCTCCTCCCGGGCCTGTGCCTTCATCTGCTGCACCTCAATGGTGTCAGGCTTGCGGCGGCGCATGTACAGCTCATGGTTCCCCATGCACAGAGCCAAGATCCGCTTGTTAATCCGCAGCCGGGGAGCATAGAAGACGAAGTCCTGGTGAGAAAACAGCAATCAGAAAGGCTTTGGAGGGACAAGTGAAAGTGACATTCTGCCTTCTGAAAAGCTAAGTCCAAAAGCACTTGAAAGATTATTTTAATCCAATCCTTCACATTACAGATGGGAAGACTAATCACCAGAGTGATGAAGTGACTTGCCCATGGTCAGACGGCATGCCAGTGGCAGACCCAAGAAGAGAAACCCAGGTTTCTTGACACTGAAACCAGTGCTTTTCCCACTAAACCACAATGTCTTTCAACCTTTGTCTATGAAAAACATCCTAAATTACCCTTAATCAAGTAGAGGGATCTGAACTGTCTATCTCTGCTAATTAGGAATCCTGCTGGGTCTCAGGAAGCCAAATAATCCCTGCATAATACCCGGCTGGGTACAATATGGGTGGCTGGACTGTTTCTGTAATCTCCTAAAAGCATATCCTAGACCTAGCCCCTTAAGTTCTTTTTCGAACAAGGTAGACTGTAAATACATACATAAATACATAAATCTCCTGAGCATTGATGGTCCTGGTTGTTGTTTCTTAAACAAGGCCTTGATCTCAGCTGGCTTTGTTACTTACCTTTTTTTGATGAAAGTTGAGCACAGCAGCAATAAACCGCCCCCCCCCACACACACACACGAAAACCCAGTGAGTTTAAGTTTGTTACTACAAATACCACTGGACCAAAGTCACCAGCTGACAGGCTAACCACCACCTCCTCTGCCACTGACCCCAAACTGCTACCATCTAACAAGGTTGGGGTACAGTGGAAGGAGCACAGGCTCTCAAGGTCAAATGACCGAGGTATAAATCCCAGCTCTACCATTTTTAGCTGTGTGATCTTGGGCAAATCACTCCTCATCTGTCTAAACCCCACTTTCATCAGCTATAAAATGAATATGCTACTACCTACCTGACCATGTTTTTAAGGGTTTAAGGAGATAACATATGTAAAGTCCCTAACATGAAAGTTCAGATACCTTAGGGCTAGAGAAGAATGTTTGAGCCCTCACAAAAAGGGTCAGGCTTGGCACAGCCATTGGCCTTGTTGGACATGATGTACACCAGAAGAGTACACCCTCAGCTCAGTTTCCTATCCTACCCTCAATCACCAGCTGTCCAGTCTTGTCAGCCACAGGCAACTGAGTGAGAAGTGTGGTGAGTATGTTAGAGGAATGAGTGGGCCCAAAGCATTTTACTGGTCTCAGGTTGCTCCAGACAGAAGTCTGAGACGCAGCAGTAAAGTTATACCAAAAAGCAAGTTTGGAGGATCATCTTTGGATGTGGACTTCTACTGGCTCTGCCCTTTCTCCACAAGTGAAGATAAATACACAAACAGTGTCCACTTTCTGGGGCCCTTGGAAAGATGAGAATGTACTCTCTGTTTCTACCCTAGAGCCTCAGGGCAGCAGACGACAATAACTAAGAAGCAGCACTTAAGACTGCCTGTGGCTCTCCCTCATCTGTAGCAAGGGAGACAGGTAGCAGGGTGACACCAGGTGCAGGATACCTCCTGGCCATTTCTTGGCATTGACATTTCCTTCCATCCCCAATCTCCATTTGTGCCTCTTGTTCATGCATGTGCACACACATGCATACACGCACGCATGCATGCATCAGAAAAGAAAGAGAAAAATAGAATGACATCATTGCTCCTAGTGTTATCCAGGCCTCGGCAAGTATCTGTCTTGGCCAGAGAAAGGAGTCACTCACCGGGGCTTTTTTGTCAATGGGCTTGATGACAAATTTCTTATCATTGAAAGAGATGTTCCTGATTTCACTCCAGGGGAAGCCTATCTTGGGAGTCAGTCTGTAGAAATGAAGACCAATAACATCAGGACAAGGCCAAGACAAGAAAGACATAGAAGGCTGGTACCTTTCTCTCTCTCCCCACCCCAAACTTCTCCCTTGAGGAGGTAGACTCAGTGCCAGTTAAGCCAGTATTATCACAAGCCGTCAGGTCAGTTGCCAGCATCGAGGGTGCACAAAGGACCTCCTGATACATCAACCAACATATGATTCCTTGTCCCAATCTATGAGGTTTGTTTTGTTATATTTTTGGTTGAGACATGGATCCTGTAACAATTCCTCAGGAAAATCCCCAACCCCATTTAACTGAGATTCTTCTATCTGAGGTTGTAAAAGTTAAGGAAAAGGTAAATAATGAGCTCCAAGATTCAGGAGTTATATGGAATAATAATCTGTCTATCTATCTCCATCCTCACCAAGACTAAGGGAAAAATATAAGCAAGAGAGATAAGGCTATAGTGGATTATAGACCAAAAATATTATAGACCAAAAGCCACTCAATCAACACAAAGTAGTTTCTAGGCCAGCACTGTCCAACAAAAACATAATGAGAGTCACATATATAATTTTTAGTTTTCTATTAGGCACATGAAAATAAGTAAAAAGAAATAGGTGGAATTAATAAGTTTAATTAACCTAATATATCTAAAATACTATCATTTCAACATGTAAATCAATATTTTTAAAAATAGTAATGAGACATTTTACATTCTGTTATTCACACTAAGTCCTCAAATTCCAGTGTGTAATTCACACAGCACATTTCGATTCAGATTAGCCACATTTCAACTGTTCGCTAGCCCCATGTGGCTAGCAGCTACCATAGTGAACTGTGTAAGTCTAGTTAATACAAGATTTAGAGGCCTGAGGGAGGTTGTGAAATTATCTGGGTTAGACTAAATTATGTAGAAAAAGAACCGAGGCGGGACCTAAAAGATATAGTCCTGCGACATAGTAAGGGGTAAGACCTACATGTCAGAGTGGCCCAGTAAACTAAGAGAGGTCTTGGGTATACCTGTCATTCTGCTCATAGATGTTAAGTCCCAGGGCATCTACCCCCAGCCACAGCTCTGAGCCTTTCTTGTTCTTGATGCTGAAGTAGTTCACACCATACATCTCTAGGTCTTGAGCAATTTTCAGATATTCCAGGACAGCATCCTCCCTAAATGACACAAGAGTGAGAGACCACACAGGGGAGCCTGTGAATTAGACCCAGGAAGATAGAAAGCCTGCTTGCTCTGTACTTCTTACAAGTGTTTTGCTATCAGGAGTGGGGAAGAGGAAAAAAGGCAAGCAGATGATGGAGAACAGAGCACAATACGACTTTCGCCAAGCAAAACCTGCTGACAAAAATCAGGGTCTAATGCTGCCAAAGGGAATAACGGTGGGCTGACACTTGCTAGCCTCTAGCATGTTAGCTGCGCAAGAAGCAATTTTCTTCCTCCCATTCATTGTGACAGCCTCTTAAATAGGCACATTCTTAGCAGAGCTGAGATAGAGCGGTGATAGCAAAATGATGAAATTTTTTCCTCAACTAGACAACCCCCAAATGCTTTGCCATATTTAGAGAGCTCCTTCTCCATTTCCTTCTTGGGGAGGAGTCCCTGGTGGCCTAGCAGCTCCCTGGGGATCCTGAGTCCCCTCCATTTCTCTATGGTCAAAATGGATTGGGTTACCGGTTGCCACCATTTGCCAAAACAAACAAACAAACAAACAGCCATATAATTGTTCTGGTATGCCTTCTATCTTTAAGTGCCAGTATCATCCCTGTTCCTCTTTCTCCAACATCCACCAATGTCCCAGTCATCTGCCTCTTCTCCCCAGAACCCACTCTCATTTCCCTCTATAAGGGCAGTGGGGCCCATGGCTGCTTGGGCAGGCTTACCTGAGCATGCCCCGGTGTTCCTCATGCCACACCTGGATCCGCTCCTCCCACTGGTCCTTGTTGAGTTTATGCTGCTCCAGGACTCTGGAAAGACAATGGGAGATACGTACTTTAAAGCACAAAGCCCAACTGCAGGAGGAAAGGAAAGCCCACTTAGCTCTCTACGGGGTTGATGGAAAGCGGGTGTGGAGTTGGTCCATTGAGGTCACACTGGAAGCAGACTGAAATTACAGCAGGTAGGTATTAAATTAGACATAAGGAACTGCCTGAGAGGTAGAAGAGCTATAAGAATGGATGACCAAAAAAAGACAATAGGAACACCTTCCTCTGTACCCTTATCCAGAAAATCCAATAATGTGCTGTGGTCCTCAAGCAAAGCAGTAATGTTTCAGGAGTCTGTGCTGACTTAGGGGGCTAAGAGTAGGAATGAGCCTCACAGAGCCAAGCACGCTATCTCCTAGATCCAATTGGGACCAACAGTTTGTGTTTATGAGACTACTGCCCAGGGATGAGAGGACAGCCTTTGGTTACAGAACAAAGAACTGAACCCAAATGCCTTTGGGAGAAACCAATAGGCCCAACCTCCCAGGCCTACTAGATTGTAAACAAGGCTTGATTAAACATTCCATCTCAGATATCATAGCAATGACTCAGGCGGTACCCCAGGTCACAGCCACTATCCCTAATACTTTCTGGTAGGTTGTATATATGCCACAGCTCTAATGGTACTGGGGCTCCCAGAATGAAGCAGAGCTTTTTCTTCTAATCCAAAAGCCTATGGAAATGGCCAATGGATGCAGCAGAAAAAAACCCAGGGTTAAAATATTAAGAGACTAGTGTTCCAGGTCTTGCTCTGCCTCAAATGAGTTGTAGGAGATGGGACAAGCTAGTGTAAGCATCTGTGCATCTCTATTTCCTTAGCCAAGAAAAAAGGATAATGCCTGCCTTATTCATTGCATGTTGCTGTGATTCTGAAACAAAAATAATGAGTGTTTGACAGCTTTCGACTTTGAAGCAGAAAGCTTTGTACACTGGTTATCAATATTAAAAGACTATTTGAGCTCCCCATATCCCTGACTTGCATATTTCTATCTCTCCCATGTGAACTTCTGATATAAGAGGACTAAATCAGTGAAAAGTATTGAGAAAATGGAACCAGGGAGGAGAAAAACAAATCAATCCATCTCTGGCTATATAAGCGCCTGCCTCCAGGGTAATGAAGTTCTGTAATCAGGCAGACATAGTGGGGGGAAAAGACTTTTTATGTGGAGAGCCAGAGAAACAACAGGGTATGACGTTCTATGCATATGTGTCTCTCTGAGCAGCATAACACGGTCTTCAGACAGACCCTAGTGGAGAGGAACAGATCTGGTAGCTTCTGTGCTGCAGGCACTGGTCGGCCCTAGGCTGCAGCTCCCCCTGGCCAGGGCAAAGAAGATGAGGGAACCACCTCACCTCTGTGGCAGCAACTTGTCTCCGGCCAGGTAGCCAGACTTGTGCACCTCCTTATTGAAGTCGCCATACTTGGACTGGACAGCATAGGAGGCAAGCAGCACAGCAGTCTCAGGAGGACAGTAAATGTCATCATTGAGAATGCCTTCTTTCACTTGCAGAAAGAATAGGCGCTGTGTGATGTCTTGGATTAATTCCTCAGATACATCCTCAGGGTAGAACTTGGCCCGGAACTTGAAGAGCAGGGGGCTTTCCTTCCGCACATCCTGGGCAGTCACCTGGGAGCAGCAAGGGGTTATAGGTTCTCAAAAAATAGGCTTTAGGGGTGGGGGAGTGGCTGTAGGGTAGGGAAAAAAACACTGAAAGGTCATCAATTTGGGTAATTCCAGAGAGCCAGGTGGCAACACAGCTAGTAATTCTGACACGAGACATTACTTTCACTAGGGACCCAATCCCTTATCTATAATCACTTTCTGTTGGGAAACTCTTCCTGAAATTACCTAACCACCATTGACAGTCAGAAGCCTTCAAGCCACCATTATCTGACAATATAATCAACTGCCCCCAAACTCGGAGGGTTGGCATAAGCTCCTATTTTGAGCTCCTCTTTTAAGTGTCCTCCAACTCCATAAATTAGCAAAGTAAAGACTGGGATTATGACTGAGGCCTGAAAATTAGACAAACTTGATCTTCTTTTAAAGCCTAAAACTGATTCCTAACGTCTCTGCATTTGTCCAGAAAAAGTTTCATCTCTTTAGAAAAACAAGACTCACCCCCTAGACACAATCAGAAAAACAAGCCACAGGACAGTAGGGAGACCTCTAAGGACAAGGTCAGCCAGGTTGAGGATACCAAGATGAAAGCCTGCCAGGTTCCTGCATAGATGCTGCTTGGAGCAGAGAGCTTGAATGGACTTAAACTGTCCCATTGGGGTCCAATTGATGTAGAAGATCAGGAAAGAGAGAAGCATCTATATGAGGTTCAGGCATCAGTTGACCAGTTGGGTAGGGGTGGCATTAAGACTATGAGGTCTGTAAGAATTTTTTTTAAGTTCAAGAGTCTATGACTCTCTGTTTAATAAATCTCCTACAGCCCTTCAGTGTGGAAAGAAGAAGGGGACACCAATCCCCTCTCGAGAAGCCAGTAATGGCTTTGGTCCAAAACAAGTCAAAGTTCAAGACAGAGATCCCAGTGGGAAGGAAAGGATGCTTCCTTGAATGCTGGCCACTCTCACTGTCAGAAATCAAAGTGGAGACAGAATGAGAGTTTTGCCTTGGCTGAGTTCTCTGCCCTTATTCTGATTCAGGTGGTCAAGAGACCACCCAATGACAAACACAGCCCTAGGTACCCTAGGTTTGCCAACTAGCACTTGGTAACCCCCTGAGCTAGTTCTGGTGGAGAAATGAATTCCATACCCAGTAGAGGGGTAAGCAGTTACCTTCTTATTGAGTTTCAGCCAGGTGGAGAAACCCTTAGTGTCCTGATACTGCAGACCAAAGAACCAAACTTCCCTCAGGCCAATAGTTTTCACCACCTAGAAGAGAAAACACAAAACAACTATTGATTGAATATCTACCCTGTGCCAGGCAGAGAGGACAATACAAAGGTTGAAGCCAACATGGTCTCTGCCCTTAAAGGGCTGAAGATGCTCAGAGTCTGGCAAGAAAATATACTTGGACAGCAATCAAGAACTAATGTCAGCATCTCTCTGAACAAAATATTGCTCAGGTAGGGAAGGCATCTCTTACTTATGAGCATTGCTATACACCAAGAACCTTACATTCATCATCTCCTTTAATTTTCACAATAGCCCCATGATACAATTATAATTAGGCCCATTTTATAGAGAGCAAAAGTGAGGTTCAGAGAGATGAAACAATTCGTCCCAAGGTTCAAGCAGTGAGTGGCAGAGTCAGAATTCAAACCAGGTCTGTTTGACTCCAAATCCATTCAAATTTCTGATACCTCCTCTCCCTCCTTCTACAATGCCAGGATGGATTAAAGACTGAAGGTGGAGATAGTTGGATTAACTAGTGCATCTTGTTCTCCTGGGTTGCTCCCATACATTGTCCTTTATCTTTAGCAACTGGGGGTAATGCCCACACCCTTAACGCTGAGTCCCATTTATAATACCCCAAGAAGGAATGTTCGATAAGTCAAAGCAGAGCCTGTGGTATCTATATACCCTGAAGCTATGCTGCTCCTGGGTGCTAAGTTTCTACTGTGCATCCAAAGTCAGGCCCCACAGTCACACCTAGAGTTTCCAATCTAGAGATTCAGAGACCCCAAGGAAAAAGTAGTTCATATTTATTAAGCCACATGCCAGGTACTGAACACTAAACACCCTTGTGAGATAGCAATTATCCCCATTTAATACATGAGGAAACTAATGCTTAGAGAGGCAACCTATCCAAAATCACAGAGCCAGGAGTCTCTCTAAACCTATTCTGGTTCGGGGACTTCCTGATTAAAAGTAATAATAATACAAAATCAGAGCTATAGAACCGTAATATGTCTGACTCCAAAGGGGATTTTGATCTCTCTGAGCACTGATGATTCCTTTGTAAACATAAAGAAATCAGAAACATAAATTTTCTACTTCCCTACCCTCTAGGGCTTGAAGAGATGAGCAATATCTCTCAGCCTGCACTGAAGTCCCAAAGTGAGGAAGTGAGGATGTGGGGGGAAGGAAATATGGTCTGAAGTCAGACTTGAGACTGAAAAAGAACAAAGGACACAAAAGGATGACCCCTGACCCCAAGCTATAAGGAAATCTCTAATTAAGGTCCATGGGGTACTAGGAACCATTTGATCATGCAACTCTTGGCCCCATTTCCAAGTCTCAGGACATGGAAATGAGGCCAAGCTTTGCTTGCTTCCAGCTTTGCTTCCAGCTGAGACCTCTGCTCCTGAGAAAAGAGAAACCTCATTTTCAAGTGGGAGACAAGCATCTAGCTCCCAGTTCCAGGAATAACCTCTGTGGCTCCAGTGACTAGGGTCTGTGTCATTCTACTCTTGAGAAATGGCTCCATCCCTGGGGAAAAAAAATTCTTTCTTAGCTCCCTTTGATCCCAGACTACCAGCTCATCTGATCTGAGCCAGTATTTCTCAAAGCTGCCATGGAAGAAATCCTTAAGCAGTAGAAAATAATTACTGTATATACCCAGGGGATACAGAGGGGAGGGGAGAATGGGTGGGGGGAGATAATAAGTAGATGGCTATAAGCCAGCCATAATTTCTTTGAAGCTTCAGGTTTAATCTTAATCATTTATGCAAATTTTACATGCTACTCCTTAAATACTGAATTTTTAAAATTATTACAAGTAAAATTGATGCTCCAAGATAGTAAATCACATTTATCTCACAGTTTTATGTCCCCCCTAGAACCTGCCACATTCAACTAGAGGGACTAGGACTTCAGTTTGTAACACACTGGCTTAAGAAACTGGAGGATGTGGATTCTACTCAGCCCCACCACAAAAATCCCCAAAACAGACTGTGGAGAGTTATAGGGTTCAAGAACATAAACTGGAAAACTGAGGTCCAGTGAGCAGAAGAAATTGCCTCTGAGAAAATCCTCACTAATTACCAGGAGCTTCTGGATGTAAGAAATAACTCCCTTTACCTCACTTTTATATGTGGATGCAGCCTACATCTGGGGTCTGCAGAGGGAAGGGGAGGTCAGGTCAGTTCTGGAGCAAAGAGCCTCCTTCCTTATATCTATCCCATGTATCTATCTGAGCAAACAAACTAGTGACGTCATCAGCCACTTCAGAAGCCCAGAGCAGGATCAGGGAGCAAGGCTGGAGCCTAAAGAGGAGAAATACATGAGAAATGATGCGCAAAGCTGCGTCAATGCCCAAACACCTGAGGCCCACTGAGATCCCATTACAGGCTTGGCAGCAGCTCCATCAACCACCCACCTGAAAGCAAATAAATGCACAAATGGAAAGCTCCAAGAAGGACTACCACTATCACTGCTTCTGTTACTCCACACCATCTGTGCTCAAGTGGCCACCTGCTCTATAACAGAGAACACACTCAGCTGGTAGAGTTCTAAGTTTCGGAATCAGGCAAAGGGTGGGGTGTGGTTACAGAGGACACAGCTGATAAAAGGCACTGGAAAACCTGAAAATGCTACATTCCCTGGTTCAACTCCTAGTTATACCACTTCTTAGCCACGTGACCTTAAACAGATATTTTCACCTCTCTAAGCCTCAGTCCCTCATCTGGAAGATGGTGATACTACTATTATAATAACAGATGTTAGTTATTTTATCAAATAAAATCAGAACAAAGAAGAGAAAGGTTTGCTGTCCTCAATGCAGAGTCTTTGAGTCTTAAGTACTTTACTGAGTCAGAAAAGCTTCCTGATTTCACAGCTCCCT
Source organism: Indri indri (assembly GCA_004363605.1). NCBI lineage: Eukaryota > Metazoa > Chordata > Mammalia > Primates > Indriidae > Indri > Indri indri. Next base: position 19,391 of record RJWJ010014082.1, on the reverse strand, counting down.
CATCGGAACTCCCAGGGCAAGTGCCACCTACTTACTTAGCCCTTAATAAGAACAACCAACATTACAATACCTGCTATACAACAGACACTTTACTTTTTTGAGGATTAAATCACAAAATCTCTGAGATTAGTATGATTATCGTTTTACTGAGGAAAGGAAAGTTCTGAGAGACTAAATGAGCCATCCAAGGTCACACAGCTAAGTAGCAGGACAGAATTTGAACCTATGGCTGACACCAGATCCTAAGCCTGATATGCCACCCCATGCAAACTGAGCCTCAAGGATGCTTATTTCATTCTTTGTGGGAGGAGAGTGGAATATGCTTTTCTATGCCTCTATAGGTAAGGAACTCCAAGTTCCTTAAGGGAAGAGATAGTGTTTAACAGAATAACACTTCAGTCAATGTTGAATGAGTCAACGAACAAAGAAGGAATGCACGCTGAGATTTCACCTCTCTCCTAGAGCTCAAAGACCTTGAGGGGAGGGAGCAGGTAAAGGTGGCCTATAGTTAGAGCTAGAGACCCTGGCTGGGGAGGAGCCAGACAGAGGGTTCTTAAAGTGGAACTCGTAGTGGCAGCACTGCCCCTTAGTGGCACCTATATAATCTATGATCAAGAGCCTTTTGAAGACGCTCAGGCTTCAGAAGTTGAGGCAAGTGACAGAATCACTCTAGCAAAACATGTCGACTCTCCTTCCTAGCTGTAAGCACACTCACAAAAAGAAACAGAGGTAAATGGGAGGAACTGTGGGCCCCACTTCCCTTTCCCACCAGGCCCTGGGCCTCCTCAAATTATGGCATCCCACTGTTGCCTGTTATTTATCACTGGTGCCAAGGAGAGTGCTTCCTCTCCCATCTGCTTCCTCTCTGGTCATCAGCCAGATGACTGCTGGGTTCCAGGATGGTCCTCGAACTTTTGTCAATTCTCCCCAAGGAGGCCAGCTCCTTCCTCCCAGGCCCTGGCTCCGCCAGGAGGACCTCCTTGAATGATGGGTCTCAAGGGCCAGAGAGAACAGACTTCCTCCAGTATGCTTCATCAAGTAAGAGAGAGACAAGAGCTCACATCCCCCAATTGCCTGTGAACACATACCTCTGTGGATTCCTGTCCTGACCTGCCTTAGCCTCGAGAGGGCCAAATGCTTAATTCCTTGTCCTGAGCTCAAATCTTTTTCCCTGTAGTTTTTACCTATGAGGTCCCAGCTCTGACTCTTCTGACCTCACAGAATGTGACTGACCCCTCCTTTCTAAGACAGTTCTCTCTGAAGACAGAGAATACATCTTTCCTGAGTTTTCTCCAAACTAAACAGCCTCATTCACCCCAAGCAGAGTAGTGCAGTGGAGGAAAGGTATAGTTTTGCTTTCACAGCTGTATTTAAAACTCCATGTCACAACTTACTAACTATATGACCTACAGTATGTTCTTTAATCCTCACAATAATCCTGCCTCTGAGAGGTGAAAGTACCTAGCCAGGGATAGTCCCTAGTAGGTAAATAAATGGTACTTCTCAAGACAACACTGATATTCTAGATGGGAAGTCACGAACTTCCTGGTTTCCTCCCTCTCCTCTCCCCAACCAGTATGAAAAACTCAAGTCTTTTAAGGGTTTTGTATGGGAAGCAGTAGCTTTTAGAACTAGCAAACCAATCTGGCCAGGGCTCCCTACCATCTGGGCTTTGCTCAGAACCACGCCCACAGTATGCAAACCAAACCAACACTAACGAAAAATTACTAGGCCTTGCGGCTTTTCAAAGTTAATAAACCTCTTTGTTCAACTACTTTTTTCTGCCCCAGGCTCTAAATCATGCCTTCCTCACCCTCCGCAGCCATCCCCCTCCAATGCAAAGGAACAAAGCCCCCAGTGTTGAGGGCAAGGGATGGCGTCATTTGGTTTGGGAGGGGGAGTGAGTAGAATCAGGGCCCTGGGAAGGAGTCTAGGTAAAATCCAAAGGAGCCTCTGGCTCCCAGCTGGACCATAAAATCTGCACTCCCCTCTATAGCTGCTGTCCAGAATGATACCGCTGTTTAAAACAAAGGGCCCAAAAGCTTGTGTATTATAGGACACCTCCTCCCTTTTGTCCCAGAGACAGTAAGAAGCCTGTCTAGAAGAGATGTGCCCCTGGCAGCTAGCCCCAGCCCCCACATACACCAACAGCTGATCATAGTCAGGGGAGGTATTTCCCTCTTTTTTACAGAAAAGGGTTGACCGAAATCAAAATAGTGAGAATAAAAATGAAAGAGAAAAAGAAATGGAATGCAGAAATAAATGCCAGAGAGATAAAGTTTTTGAGAAATAACCAGATTGGAAAGATAACTTAGATACTACAGATGGGAAACTCTCCAATATAAAACTTGCCTGCAAAAAGAGAATGTAAAACTTTAATAATAATCAAGATGCATTCGTTCATTCCAGACTAGCACTGTAATCACTTGTGAGCTTTGTGAATGTCAGCGCATTGACTTAATTGTAGTAAATATGTATTTAAATCTTCCTCAGACTAATTTGTATTTTCACAAATTAAATATGAATGATTATACTTCACCATTCTAAACAAAACAAAGACAAAGCAAATTCCCGAGAAGAAGCAAGTTTAAGCTAAATCCAAAGTTAGATATTCTGAGGATCATTAAGCCCAACTCCCAACTTCAGCTCATTAATGAGACAAGAAGCATCACAGTATTGGAAAGCGAGCTATCATTTATTACACCTCTACTACATGCTGGATGCTTTACATAACACCCTCTTCTCTATTTGTATTTTCTTATTATCTTTCTCATCTCTTTCTAATTTATCTTTTTGGATTAGGCATCCTTATCTGCCACCATAACCAATTTTTCTGGGTAACAGGCAAGAATTAAAACATAATATACTTACAAAAAGCCTATGAGGTAGGTATTAGACTTTTGGAGGTGGGTATGAGGATACTAATCCAGAGAGGTTCAATAATTTCCCCAAGGTCTAGCTAGGAAGATGAGAATGGTGTTTCCTCATGTTTAAAATGGGCCAGTACTAATGCCTGCACTCACAGGGCTTTGTGATAGTCAAATATAGTACCTGGCATACAGTAAACCCTGGACAAATGTTAACTATCATGTGTATTAGCCACAGAAAACAATTTTCCCTACTCTGTGTAACATCAGGGACTTAGAGGGCATGTCCAAGCTGTCCTCAGATTTCTAGCCATCCCTTCCTTCCTCTTACTTAGAGACCTGAATGGAAAACAGCCCCGTCTCACCCCCATCTCCATTCCACACTTATCTTTCCTCTCACCAGTCAGGAATATTCACAGCAATAGAATTAGCCCATTTGAACACAGCCTCCTACTTCTTTCTTCCTTCTTCTCCTCAACCCCGGGAAAGTTCTCATACAGTAAAGGGACCCAGAGAGCAAGGGAGAAAGGGAAGCAAGAGGGCCAGGAGACTCTATCAAGGTGATATGCAGCTCCAACATCCTGGACAATAAGTCAGACCCTCAGCCCACCAGAGGCTGGCGGGAAAATGGGATAATGGCCAATCTTATGAGGTCCCAGTGTCTGGAAATGGGAGCCTCATTTTTGCTCCTAGAAATCTGGCCACGAATGGCACATTCCCCTGGTCCCTTGGGAGTGTTTGAATGCTAAAAGATTCTGTCGTTCCCACCTGGTTATTATACAGTACATCCTTTCTGATAGTGGTGATTCACAGTGAGGGGATACCCCTTGGGTTGGAGATGGAAATGACTTCACCAAAAGGGATTAAGCAGTTATCTCCATGGCATGCCTGCAGGAGGTGAAATACCCTCCCACTGCATCCATCGCCCCCAGTGTCATCGTAAGCCCAGCATTCCTTTGAGAGAAATGTACGTTGAACTCACTACCTCAGGGAGAATAAGTTGGTTTCCTTCTACTAGGAAGAAAAAAAAGTGATGGAAGCTGTGTGGTACAGTGGCAAGAATGTGGGGTTCAAATCCCAGTCAGATACCAGCTGGGTGCAATTAAATTTAACTTCTGATCCTCATCATTAAAATGGAGAAGCCATCACTACATCTTTCAGAGTTGAAAGGAAGGCTTCATTCATGTGCTAACATTTGTAATGTATCTAGCACAGAATCATACCCCCTCCTACCAAAGATAGGATTAATCAGGGCCATGGGATACAGGTTACCAAAGTTAAACTTTGCCCCCTTTTTTATTAAGGCCATAGTCAGCCTTTGTTTTGACCTATCTTAGAGTAAATAGGGAAAGAGATTCTCTGACAAGAGGCAGAAGGCATGGATGGTTAGCATCATGGTGGAAGCTACTGGGAGAAGGGGAGAAGGCTAAGGAGCAACAAGTCCCTCCCTTACCTGGTCAAACAGCTGCTTGCCAGTGGTGTTGGGCTGGATGGCAAACTCCAGCTCTGCATCCATGGTGGTCACACGCACACTGATCTAGGATGAGATTAAAGAAGGCAGGTTAGTTGTCTGGCTCCATGTTCAATAAAGCCTGGGACAAATATCTCTGTTTAACCACAGAGGAGAAAACCAGGATGCTAAGAACCTGAGAAATTTAGATATTGGTGGGAATATTGACCTGAACAAGCAATAACCCAGCCCCTGCTCCCAACCACCTTACTGAAGACAAAAAACACAGCCACAGGGCAATACTTACCAAGGGGCAAACAAGAATGAGAAACAGCTTACAACCAAGAGGAAGCAAGTGCTAACTCTACTTCTTTCAGGAAGTCTTCCCCACCTACACTAGCCAGCTCCAGCCCACAGCATTCTCTTCTTACCTCTGATCTACAGCTTGGATTATCTACAGCACTGGTAGATAATTGCAAAAGCAAGCTAAGAGCAGGATAAAGAACACTGGGTTCCAAGCCTAGCACACTGTAACCAGCTCAATCTACAACCTTAGATAACTTTTATCTCTTTCCTGGACCTTAGTTTCCCTCATCTGTGCAAAGGCACGAATTGGGTGGGGGAAACCAATTAAACTAGGTAATCTCCAAGGACCATTTCAGTGCTGACGTCTGTGGTTCTATACACAGCCTTGCATTGTTAACACTTCTTGTATTTATGTCTCATTGGTCTCCCTAGGCATAAGAGAAGAAGAGGGCCTCGACAGAGGTGGGTGTGGGCAGCACAGAGGTGTTACCAAAGCCAAGTCGACAGAGGGACAAAGGCACAGGCCCAGACCAAAGTAACAGGCAGCCACACACCTGATTTCATAGGCACTAGAAAAAGTACCCACCACCTTTACAAATAGATTCCCTAACCCAGGTCAACGATAGCTGAAATTTCATAATTAGAGATTTGTTCCTTTGGCTGAAAACTTGGTAGTGATGGTAGTAGTAGCAATAACAATAGGCAGTACCTTTCATGTGTCAAGACTTGCTGCTCACTGGGCACTTCATATGTGCTACTCCATTTAATACCAGCAATCACCCTGCGAAGTGGAGAGTATTACCTCCACATTGAGGATAAAGCAATAGATACTTGTCTAAAGTCACACTGTTATTAAGTGGAGGAAACAGGGTTTAAATCTAGGTCTAAATCTAAACCTCACAATTTAAACCAATATGCTAAATTCCTCTTACAAAGTGGAAAACTCTTCCATTAAAAGAAATCAAAGATGAATTTTTTAAATTGTTAGCCATTTTGCTTAAGTAGGTAGTCTATATGACCCAGCCACAAGATGGCTTGCTATATGGTCATATAAAATCTTTATGAAGACTATTTCATGCCCAGGGAAGGCATTTTAGTAATAGTAAGTGAGGAAGTCTAAACAACAAATTTTCATACAGTGCATGGGCTCAACTTTGTAAAAAGTATACATACAGGGATGATTTGAATCATGTCCAAGTGTTAGGCTTGGTTTTGGGGTGGTGATCTTATGAGTGCTTTCTCCCTTCTTTAACCTAAAAAAAAAAAAAAACCTAATCTACATTTTCTAGGATGGTCACATACTGCTTATACTATTGAGGGAAAAGACGAGAAATAGAATTGCCAAAGATGCAAATCCCCATGGAGCAGGCAAAACATTAAGCCTTATCAGTCTTTGAACCTCTGGGACTTTCCTGAGCAGAGGGGTCAGGTAGCAGGGAAGAGGGGGCCAGACAGCCATTTTGCCAGCTAAACAATTCTGATGAGGACCAGGCCCAGGGAACAACTTTGTAAATAAATCTCACTAGGGAGCCCGGGAGGAAATCTATTTCAGGATTGACAATGGGACCGGAAAAACCCTGAAGGCAGGAACAACTAAGGCAAGTACCCCAGTGGGAGTAAGGCAAGTTTAGCCACCTTGACTCGGTGTTACCCCAGGTTTCTTGCCAATCCAGCGACCCTATAATATGGGCCCTCATAAAGTAGGAAGAATGAGGCCCAGTGGGCTAAAATTTGGGAGGCATCTTGCTATATCTAGGCTTAAATCACCCTTGAGCTGGGTCAGGGGTAACTTCAAAACATCAATGACTGAGGAGACAAGAGAGAGTGGAAAGGGTACAGTGGGCTTTTTAGTACATTAGACTTCATTCTCACCTCAAGATTTATGTCTTACTTTGAATTACCTCTCTAGTACCCAAGACTTAGTGGGTACTCACGCAAGAGGTTGGCTAAATGAAAAGGTACCAAGCAAAGGGATATAAGAGATAGAAAGATATATAGTACAGTATATACACACAGAGATGGAGACATTTTATATCTTGGCCTTTTTATGCCAGGGACCTTTCTTGCCTACCTAGTGAATCTTCTTAGAATATTTGTAAATGCATAAAATAGATTCAAAGAGATAAATTATATTGAAATAGTTACCAAATTTAATAATATGTGGTTATTTATTATCATTCTAAATAATTACCTAGCATTAGGTCTTATTTGTTATTAGAATAATCAGAAGTAGGATATTAGAAATACTAGAATAATTAGTTATTAGAATATTTAGTTAGAATAATTTCAAATTTACATTGAACATAAATGATATTTTGAGAAATCTATAATAACTAAATCATGGCATAAAATACATATTTTATATAGTTTATATATAAACTCTTATTAGTTAAGGAAACTAAGGAAATGGGTGGGACTCCAGGGAAACATTCCACAGCCTAGGAGTTAGTAACAAAGTCACAGGAACTGCTATTACTACTGCATTGTTTTTGGCCTACATTCATATGTGAAAGAGAGGCTAAATTACAAGTGAGAGGTTAGTGAAAACAAACACATAATCTTGCTCCATCTAAATTTACAAATCCATCCCACTTCAAATTATGTCCATGGACCTCATGGAGGTCTGAGGACTCCAGGTTAAGAAACCTCCTATAAATTAATTTCAATTCACCCAATATTAATGGAACACAATGTTTAAGGATCTATGGTGGGTGGCTGGGCACGGTGGCTCATGCCTGTAATCCTAGCACTCTGGGAGGCCGAGGCGGATGGATTGTTTGAGCTCAGGAGTTTGAGACCAGCCTGAGCAAGAGTGAGACTCCATCTCTACTAAAAAATAAAAAAGAAATTAGCTGGACAACTAAAATATATATATAGAAAAAATCAGGACTTTTTGAGAGATGTCGGGCATGGTGGTGCGTGCCTGTAGTCCCACCTACTCGGGAGGCTGAGGCTGTAGGATCACTTGAGCCCAGGAGTTTGAGGTTGCTGTGAGCTAGGCTGACACCATGGCACTCTAGCCCAGGTGACAGTCTCAAAAAAAAAAAAAAAAAAAAAAAGATCTATGGTTGGAGTAGAGCTGCAGAACCAGTCCCTGGTCTCAAGTCACTTACTGAATAACAGGAAAACTATAACGTACAAGGGAGACCCTGAAAAGTACCATAACAGAAGAACAGAGGAAAACTGTTTTGGAAATTAGGAACCACAGTTCAAAGTGGTATTTGCACTAGTCCCTAAGGACAAGCTGGATTTTGGAAAAGGGGACTGTGGGGGTATGGGGAAGAGTACCCAAATGTCCCAGGTAGAGAAACGAATGTGTGTGGTGGCCAAGAGGGAGGCAGGGATACAGATGGTCCATTTACAAGCAGTATGTAGGCCTGCTCCAGGGTGAATAAGGCCTTCAGAGTGAAGAGTAGACAGAGAGGGCAGGAAGGTAGGTGGAGGGCCTTGAAGGCTATGCTAGAAAGCCGACCCTTAATCCCCTTGGCAGTGGCCAGCTAGCCTAGAGGTTCTGGGCAGAGTGGGGCAGAATCAGAACTGGGATTTTTAGAAGAAAGCACCCAAGAAGGAAACTAAGGAAAGAGGGACTCCAGGGAAACATTCCACAGCCTAGGAGTTCCTAGGGAACTACTGGAAAGAATTTTCAAAGGAAGCAAGCCAGTGTCTCTCGCAGATCATGTCAATTACAGGTCATGTTAATCTAGCACGTTCAGGGTACTGACAAAGGGTGGGGTCCAGTGCTGGCCCATGGTAGATACTCAAATATTTGTTAAAGAAATGTTTTTTAAATAAATCAATTAGTAAAGAATGGCCCATTCTTGGTTAGGAATAAGCATATCAGAGAGGTTAGTGTTGGCCATGCTTTCTCCTTCCCAGACAGAGCCTTGCCGCAGAATACAGGCTCTAAAATCTGAAGGTGTCCAGTGAGAACCCAGCTAGAACCTGTTTCTCCTGAATCCCTGCTCAGAATTTCTACCATTCCACTGTGGCTGCTTCTCTAGGGATAGCAGCCTGAGGTTTCCTGAACTTCATTGTGGAGACAATCTTAGGTTTAAAAAAAATTAGAAAGAAAAACAAACACAATGGAACTTCCATCCTTGTCTCCACTTAACTCAGAAGAAAATGTGAGTCCTGTTGGTGGAAATGTAAACTAGTAGTGTCATTATGGAGAACAGTATGGAGGTTCCTCCAAAAACTACAAATAGAACTACCATATGATTCCTTTATCCAAAGGAAAGTAAATCAGTATATTGAAGAGATATCTGCACCCTCATGTATATTGCAACTCTATTCACAATAGCCAAGATATGGAATCAATCCAAATGTCCAACAACATATGAATGGATAAAGAAAATGTGGTACATATATATAATGGAATACTACTCAACCATAAAAAAGAATGAAAGCCTGTCATTTGAAGCAACATGGATGAGCCTGGAGGACAGTATGTTAAGTGAAGTAAGCCAGGAACAGAAAGTTAAACACATGTTCTCACTCATATGCGGAAGCTAAAAATGTTGATCTCATAGAAGTTAAGAGTATAGCAGAGGTTACTAAAGTCTGGGAAGGGTAGGGGGATGTGGGGGCATAGGGAGAGCATGGGTATAGAGCCTAGTTAAAGGGTACAAAATTATAGCTAGATAGGAGGAATAAGTTCTAGTGTTCTACAGTACTATACGTTGATTACAGTTAACATTAATATATTCTATATTTTCAAATAGCTAGAAGAGAGAATAGTGAATGTTCTCAAAACAAAGAAATGATAAATGTTTGAGATAATGGATATACTAATTACCCTGGATCTGATCACTATAAATTGTATGTATTGAAACATTGCTATATTCCCCATAAATATGTATAATTATTATGTGTCAACTAAAAAAAAAATAAACAGTTAAAAAGAAGAATAAAATGTGAGTCATGAGGACAGGGCTATGGGTCTGTGTTCTCCTGTTTTCTAGATGTGTGTTGAAGGTCAGAGGGCAGGGGTAAAAGGGTAATAACAACTGGGGCCTGAAGGTGATAGGCAGGGTAGGAGTCCTGATAAAAGAAGGTCGCTTTGTTCTCTCTTAGAGGAATCTGGGACCCAAGAGTGCAAGAAGGGCTGCAGGCCCAGACCCACAGGCACACAGGGCCCACTAGATGCTCATGTTTAAGGGGTACCCACTGCCTTCCTTTTGGGCCTGGCCTCTGCTCTCTCACTGAGGATAAGAGAGTGGTCTAGTTTGGGAGGGAAGAATCTGAAAATGAAGCATTCAAAGTCAGCAGAAAGTTCCCAGGCAGCCCTTCAGCTTGGCAGCGATACAGAAGTTGACCTGGGTTGGGTAGCATTTCAAGATGTAGTTCCCAGTAGAAAACTGTTCATACAGATAAATCTATGCCTAAGCCAGGCCCTGGGGGATTTAGGCACAGCCTGAGGTCAAAGACTATGTCTCTGGAGAACATTAAGGCTTTAAGAAACAAACAAACAAAAAATGTGTGTGTGTGTATGTGTGTGTGTGTGTTTGAGGTGGGGAGTGTCATCCTCTTACACACACTAGCCTTCCCACCCCTTGCCCAAGAACAATAAACCTACTGTTACTCATTGAACAATTCAACACAGAAACTTCCTACACTAATCCCTTCACTGAGTATGAACAAACTCATCTCAGTGGTCCAGTGTCCAAAGCCTTCAACAAACTGGGATCTCTCCCGTGTCCCCAGTTGGTTAGCCTGAGCTATGAAAATAACCAGACCAGATGCTACCTCTGCCTTGGCACCAGCAGCTGGGGTACTTTGGTCTGGGCCTGCTAGCTTCAAATAATGGACCCTCTTTTTGCCTAGAGCCAGCAACACCCAGGTGAACAGTAACCCAGCCACAGCAAAGGGGTTTGGCAATGGTTTTCCCTCATCTGCCTCGTGTCACTGAACTATAAGGTGTCTTTTTCCTGGAGAGAAGTTTGAAAGAGAAAGAAGGAAAAGCAGAGGGGGAGTCAAAAAATCACAAGTAACTTGCCTGAAGCATGGACCTCCAAGCCAGAGGGGATGGGCATTACCAGCCTCACTGCAGAGATCAGAAAACTGAAGTACATAGAGGAAGGTGACAGAAGGATGGAAATGAACACTTACTGAATGTCAACAATGTGCCAGCCCCATCACCCACAGTCTCACTTAACATCATTGAGGCCACATTTACTCAGCCATCAAGTGGTGGAGGCGGGTCTTTTGGACATTCCTGGAGCTCCTTCCACAACTCCACCCACCTCTCTCTGGTCATGCTGATTTTGCTGCTGTCTTCAGATACTGCTTTGGCAACTATTTTGGCCAAGGCCCAAACACTCCGGCATAGGGAGCCTAGGCACATGTAGGAAGCACTGCTTGGTAAGGTCCCCTTGTGGGAACAGAGCTTGTAAGTCAGCCCAGTTGGGTCTGAGCTCAATGACCTCACCTCCCACCTGCCACCTCCCCATTCTCCCAGACGGCCTACCCACTCTGGGTTTTCAGTGGGGCCACTGGTGTGGAGAAGGAGGCAAGTATATGTGGGGGAGGGGACACAGAGGAAGGATGAGCCCTACCAGGGTAACCCTAGAACTCCAGTTTCTTCCCTGGCCAGAGAATAGTCACCACAGTGTCACCCAAACCACCTTCATCAGCTCAGAGGCTGTTCCCCATTATTTAGGCTCTAGCACCCACCATTTCCTGCTGCCAGGACTGGGGCCAGGGCAGGGCAGGGCCTGGTCTATCTTGCCTCTTAGGATGACAGCACTGGCTCAAGCAGCTGTTTTCCATAAGGGGAAAAACAAGAGTTGCTTTGACTCTCTACCCTAAGAACCATTTTTTTCCTCCTCCACCGCCACCACCGCCACCACCGCCTCCTCCTCCTCCTCCTTCTCCTCCTCCTCTTCCTCCGACTCACTCACTTCCCACCAATTCAGCTTCTTCCCTACTGACTTGGAAACGGTACCTGGTACAATTATCTGCTCTGACCTCTTCCTGCCCATTTCCAGACCCTCAACACAGCCAATAACACCTACCTGGAGTTAACCTTTCCTATGCCTGTGCCTTTTCCCAGCAGTTTCTAGAAAGGAGAACCATACCCAATTCCACCCACACCCACACCCTAATGGGTCATCAGTAGTTCTTCACTCCAACTGCTCCAGAGGACATGGGAGACAAGGGTCCCTTTTGTTTGCTTTGGCCTAGCCCTGCCATCCAAAAGCATTTTAACTGGAAGACTGGGTGTTACTCCTGCAATTACCATATTTGGGGCACTAACTCCTCTCAGCAATAGGAATATAACCACCTTGTCACTGTGGGAGGAAAGCTCAGGGCAGATGCCAAAGCTGAAAAAAAAAATTAGAAACAGTGATGTCACCCTAGCAAGCTGCAGCTTCTTCATTAATCCAGCCTTAACTGTATGGCCTTTTGTTCAAACTGAGGCCTAGATAGCATCCCCCATCTTTTTCTCTCCACATGTGAAAGTCAGGAAGAAAACTAGCTCCTTAGTGAATATGCCTAACTCCATGTCTTCCTTTCAAAATCAAGCCATACCACAAGAGCAAACACTCCCCCACCCCAGCACATCTCTCCTGCCTAGGCACACGCACTGTCCTACCAGCTCCTTAGCATGGCCATTCCTCCTCTTTACACTTCCTCATGATTTCAACCCACTCATTCTAGAATCTCATCTGGCTTTCTTCCATCTCAATTTCTCATCCCTGTTCTCTAAGATAATAAACAGTCCAGAATCCCAAACTGAAAGGAACCTCGGAGATCATTTGATTCAAATGTTCACATCCCCACAATACATGTCTAGGGAAACTGAGGCCCAGAGAAGGGGAGGTACTTGCTCAGGGCCACACAGCTGCTAGGCAGTGTGGGAGTAGGGATTAAAAACCTGGCTCTTGATCCACTAGTCTATTTAATAAGCCATAGTGTCACCCTGACACTTAGAAAACAATAGACACTTCACACACACTACTGTTGACCTGGAGAGACAATGTAGAGGAGGCTGGACCAACTTCCTTCCATGAAAAACTCCAAGCTAGAACTGCTTGGAAGTTTAGCTTTCAATAGAGGTTAGGCCTAACTTTCAGCCTCTGGGACATTTACCACCACCCATTCTAGGAAGACTAAATCTTTTATAACAACATGGAAGGAAATTCAGAGAGCCCTGTTTCCAGGACAGCTTCCTTTGCAAAAACTTGGATAGCAACTGGTCGGGAAGAACCCCAGTAACAGGCACAGCCAAGACACAAGCTGGGGATTGAGGAGGGCACAGAGCAGAGAAAGAGGCAGGAAATCTGAAGAATGGGTTTGTATCCAGGCAGTCAAGGACAACAGATTTCTTCAATTCCCATAAAACTTCAAAGCTGCTGAAATAAAAGGGGAGCAGGCCCATCGTTAATAAAGTAAGTCTCCAAATGGGCAAAGCCCTTCTCTGGGGCCACGCCCGGCTGGGCTTCACTCTCTCACATCAGTTTCCTGCTTGACCCAGCTTCCTGATAGCAAGTTTCACAGGAAGTATTTGTAGACTAGAAACAGACCATTTTTGGCTACCTGAAGATGCCAGCTCTGCCCAGGGCACCAGAAGAGGGCTCCACTACCTCTGCTCAGGAACACACCCCAGCAATCTCCAGCATCACATCTCTGAAGTACACTGGAACTCATCCAAGCCCTAGCTTGGGTTCCACCCATTGCTCATGGGAATTCTGCCCCCGTCCTGTAACCCTGGGTGTTAAAATTGCTAAAGCCAGGATCAGTCAATTATACAGGAGCAAGGGGAGGCTTCCAGGCCTAGTCAAAAAGCTCTGTTTTCAACCCCAGGGCTAGGCTACGGGTAGACTTTCTACCTATCTTGCTGGTGAGTTGACAGCTAACCCTGGTATCTGGGGAACCCACAAAATTGGAACCCTTGTCCTGGATATAATGGTCTCAGCTCTTTGAGGGGCAAAGCGTGGAATAGTAGTAGAAAGAGGCTTTGGAGCTTCTTTGGCCCTCCTCCTTCTAAAACTCAGTCTCTTAATCGATGGGTCTAATAATATCAACCTCACTACAGGGTTACTGGGAGATTTAAGTTAAAATAATAGACATGATAATACCTGACACATCATAAGTAGAATATGATGATCACCAATCCCTCCCCTTTTAGCCATATTATTACAAATATCCTACCTGTCAGTAATGATTTAAAACAAAAACCTGTCTGACTACAGAGGGATAGGGGCTGCCCAAGAAGACCTTCAAAGAGCCCTTCTAGCATAAAGGACTCTTTCACCTTCGAGGCAAACTCTAAAAATGTGATTAGATTCTAGTTGGCTAGATAATATGAAGCTATGTCCAACAGTTAGAGACACACATACTCCTGCATTATTTTAAATGCCTTCTCCTTAGGAGAGATGGGGCTTTCCTCCAAGAAGTAGAACCCTATGGGGAGGCAGAACACAATAGGAGTACCTATGCTACCTTATTCTTTTCAAAGGCTGCCTGATCTTCCTTCCTCATTCTGGACTCTCCCTTGCCATTTTCTCTTCCCAACTCCTCCATCAAGGACTTTGTGTCAGTAGCCTCAAATCAGCCATGGCATATTTACACGATGGGAGTTGACAAACGGTAAAAATCATGGATTTGTCAAAGAATTGATTGTTAAACATTTACTGGCACATCACTGGACATGAGAAACATGCAAGATAAACATCCTTAAACCCATTTTACTAATGAAGAAACTGACTCTCGAAGAAAAGAAGCAAATGCCGTCTTCTGGCTATATGACCTTGACCAAGAACTAGGTCTTGCTAGCTACAAATCCCTGACTCTCCTACTACCAGCACCCCTGAGTAGCAGGAGGGCCTTATTGTTAGCCAAAAGGTGGCCAACTCATAGGGCTCTCCCCTCAGCTAAAGGGCAAAACAAGAGCAACTAATTGTGCCTGGTGCACCACCAAGGAAAGCTGAGGATAAAGGGCTCAGGATTGAGACATGAAGGCAGCAAGACACAGTGCCATCCCCACCAGAGGAAGGAGGCTGGAGTAAGGCAGGGAGTGTGCTGGTCAGTAGAAACCACAGTACATTCTTAAGGTCTCTTCACAAATACCTGACACACAGCCTGGGCTCTAGAGGGAGTCCCTGGGGCAAGTCCCTAGACTTCTTGAAGCCTCAGTTTCTCCACAAGTAAAATGGAAGTAATATTATAATACCTACCTCACAGGATTGTTGTAAGGATGACCTTATCTCCTTTATTAATAGAAAAGCACCTGGCTTGGTACCTAGCATGTAGTAGATGTTTGATAAATTTTAGTTCCTTTCTCCTGCAACCCCATATCCAATCCAGATTCTTCCAGGGCCTCTGGCTCACCTGTATACAATAATCATCTTAGCCCCATATGCACAGTGCTCTACAGGTTAAAAGACACTTGCCCACATGCTTTCTATTACTGAATTCAATCCTGCATGAAAGGCAGGGCAGAGACAACTGTTATTTTACAGAAGGGAGAAATGGAGGCTCAGTGACGTAAAAGACAACATGCTCAAGTTGAAGGAGACAGAATTAGAACCCCAGTCTCCTCAACTACTAGTACACTATTTTTTGCCCTTCCAAGTTTCTCTTATTTAAGGTTACAAGGAGATCCTTCCAAAGGCTTGCCTATTGTCATTTATTTCACCCAAGAAATCAAGTGGCCTCTGCCTCCTAGCTCTGTTGTAGGGTACTACAAGAGGGGTTCTCCTTGGGATGGGAGAAGAGCAAGGCAGTACAGGGTAGGGGCAGTCCTTCTTGCGGTAGAGGGAGCTACATCATTAGCTGGGAGCAACCAGCAAAGAACAGTGGTCCAGAAATTGAGTCTGGTCCCAGTAGACTTGGGACACTCCCTTCCCCTTCTAGGTCTGAGTGTTCTCAACTATGTAATAGGTAGGTATTTCTCAGTGGTTTTCAACTTTGTTACTATTTTAGCAGCTTCCTGCCTCCTCACTTTCCCAAAAGGAAAATCACACAAAACTTCAAGATATGAAGGAAGGCTGGGTGCTGTGGCTCACACCTGTAATCTCAGCACTTTGGGAGGCTGAGGCAGGAGGATCACTTGAGCCCAGGAGTTTGAAACCAACCTGGGCAACACAGTAAGATCCTCTCTCTACAAACAAATAAAAAAATAGCTGGGCATAGTGGCACACACCTATAGTCCCAGCTACTTGGGAGGCTGAGACAGGAGGATCTCTTGAGCCCAGAAGTTTGAGGCTGCAGTGAGCTGTGATCATGCTACCTCACTCCAGCCTAGGTGACAGAGGGAGATCCTGCCTCACAAAAAAGAAAAAAAGGACATAAAAGTAGAGCTGTTCTGATCAAAGGGAGGTTACTGCTCACCAGGCAGCTCAGCCAAATAGTTTGTAACCCTCTGGACTAGCAGTATGAGGGGAGGGAGAGAGCTCCAGGTCTGACCTTCTAGAATTCTACTCATCTTGCCTCTGCCACTGATTCCTTATATGACTTTTAGGACTCTCTGGGCTTCCGCTTCCCCATCTGTGAGGTGGCTGGACTAGTTGGCCTCTAAAGTCCCTCCCAGCATTGTGATTTCAGGAAAAGAATGCCTAGCTATCCCCATGGTAGAGAATTATAAAGAGAGACCAGCATGAGCAAAGCCCCATGCCTATGCCCCAGAGAGCCTCTTAGACTCTGGTGACTCGGAACTGAGCTCTTCAGGCAGTTCCTCAAGCACTGGGTGAATGGCAGCTGGGCAGACAGGCAGGAAGGCAGGCGCCCCACCCTCCCTTGCACAGGAAGCTAGCTACATCCTCTTTTCCCCACCCCAGGCAGCACATCTCCAGAGGTCCCCAACAGAAGCAGTGGGGGCAGGGAAAAGAGGAGGATGGGGCCTGAAAGGAAGCTGAACATGCAAATCAACTCAGTGTGCTAAGGAGTCATTTGGGGGGAGGCGAACAACTTAGGGCCCTGGAAAAGAGTAGCAAAGTAGTCCCATTCTCTACTGGGGCCTAGCTCCTCAATGAAACCTTGCCAAAATGGCCCATAGCTACAGGCAGTCACAAGGAGTCACAAGGCATGGGCTGGTACAGTGAGCACCCTACGTTGGCCTACTGCACCCCACTGAGTTTCTGCAAGCCAAAAAGCTGTCCTTCTTACACACAAATGTACCTGAGAAAGGTACAGTCTTTCTTAGGATAAGAATACAGATGTGCCATGGGTAGCAGTGGGGTGAACACATGAGTGAACACAGAAGAATACAGAGGCTCTTCATGCCTCTCAAAGCCAAGGAGACAGGCACCAATCCTCATGGCCACACTGCCAACCCATTTTCCCGTGCCCACCCCCATACCCTGTGACTGGGGCCCAGCCCTCCCCACATCCTGTTCTCAGAGAACACGTGGCTGCCTGGGGAAAGATAATGTCATTACTACACTTCCCCTCCCTAGAGGCGGCTTTGGTTGACTGGGGAGGGAGCTGTTGTTTTCTCTCTGACCAGGCTGAATAATCCACAGTAAATCCCCCAGTTTCACAGACAGGGACAGGAAAGGTGATTAGCTAACAACAACACTAGGAGCACCTTCCACATTTGGAGGATCCATGCCCAGAGATAGATGATGATTGTCCAAAGCACTCTGAGAACATGAATTTTCTGAAAAAACACAAATTGGCAGCTTCTCCTACATCTGGAGACTAGAACACTACATGCCAATGGTCTTTCTTGGTTAATGAACCAGGAGATGTAAAATTAAAATAAAATTATATTTTATAAAGGCTTCCAAATGTCACTCAGTCTCACTACACATGGGTTTTAGATGCCAGCATCAGCATTTCTGCTAAGCAGCAAGATTTAATTAGGCCTAGAGTGGCTTTGACCACTTTGGAAAATAAAATGATTTCAGACCCATAGGAACAGCTCTCCTGACAAACTTCAAAGAGGAAGGGGCAGTGAGGGGGTACCACAGCCTAAACCCACTCATTGTAGAATCTCCCTTCACTCCTCTTCAACCAGATGACTCCCTGGCTCCCCCTTGTCTTCCTTTCCCAGCCTGTAAATATAGCAAATAATATAACTGATCATTCCATCTGAATATTCAGGGAGGGCCTCCTTACTCTTCCATGACGAGAAGTTGGAAGGCAGATGTCACTCCACAGCACTGCCTCACTAAGTACATACCTTCGGTGTGGCAGGGCTTTTATGGGGAACTTTGGCCAGCCACTCCTAAGCAGGATATCCCCAGTCCCACCCAGCCTGTTGCTCCTCAACACCAAATCCTACAGCCTAATCCAGCTCTTGCCCGCAACAAGGAACAAGGTTTATCACATTGGCCTTAAGAAAACACCAACTCTTGAAAATCCCTACCTCCAGTGGATGTGCTGATGGCTAAAGGGTAGCCTCATAACCTTCCCCAGGTGCCTGTGTTTACAGACACTATCTCACAGCCTTCATTTTTGTTATGGCCACCTTCCTGGAAGCAGAGGTATAGAGAGCCCAAATAACGCCCTCGGGCTCTGTAGATCTGATTGTTTAGGAAAAGTCCTTTGTTGGGGGTAGAGGGAGGATTGATAAGAGAACACATGGCATCCAGCTTATTACTTTTGGTCCCTACACAAGTTGAGATAACTTTTCTAAAAGGTGGCTTTGTTTTTTTGAGTCAATAAAGCCACATCTTGCCCTCCAAACCACAAGCTCAGCTACCAATTTACTGAGACCAACAGAAACTGTTTAACCTATCCAGCAACAATACTGGGGTTTTTTAGCACCCCTACCACCACAAACATATAATCTTCACACCCCCCTAATGCTGAGGTGAGCATGCATGAACCCACTCAGCCCTACACACACATACACATATCAATTCTTTGGGGAGAATAAGTACCCTCCCTCAATTCCCCCAACTTTGGTCTAGTTTCTTCACATAGCAACGGTAAAGATGCTCACCAGAATCTCTCTACAGAAATTACTCAGCAGCCTCCCTAATGGCTCAGGGAACATACCTTGTTCCATAATCCAAAGAAAACCCTAAAAATCTACCTATAATTCTAGTAAGACCTGGAAAAGCAAATAAGGCTACCTCTTACCTACCTCGATGTTTCATAAAGGACCTACAACCCTGACACAGATATATATACACACATACTAGACACCCATTATGGACCAGACTTTGCAATAATTCTAATGTGTGTGTGCCATGTTTGTAAGAGAGTGAATGAGCATGTGAGAGTATTAATATTTTTTGTCAGATGGAGGCAACATGCAGACAACTGAATGGGGAATTACCATTCTATGCAGCAAGGTCAGTGATAGAGATAATCAGAGGGGATTGCAGAAATACAAAGAAAATGCATCCTGGCCATAATGGGGAACGTGGGGAGAAAAGGGGAGGTGAAAAGGCAGGTGTCTTGAGAAAGAGCTAACCTTTTCCAAAGGTTAAATGAGGATTTCACAGGAAAAAATGGAAAAGGAGAGGTCATGGAGTTATGCGTAGAGACAGCATGTACAAGACACAGAGGCAAGAAACACTATGTATGTCTTCCAAATGCCACAGAGAAACATATGACAAGTGAATACCCTCCCAAAGGCATGAGTTTAAAGATCTTCCTTTCTTAGCTCCCTGACCCTCTTCCCAGAATCTCTCAAAAGACAATGAATGAGAGACCTCCCCACCCCGTTGACATTAGGCATCAGCTCAACAGATCTGGGGGAGAGGTATGCCGTAGGCAGAGACAGAAATCCCTGAAGACAAAGCCAGACAAGGAGGCCTAATCAAGATACACATAGGGAAATACCTCAGAGAGCTAAAAATAGAAATACCATT
>RJWJ010014081.1:0-38595 GCA_004363605.1 Indri indri | reverse complement strand
CAAAGTGCTATAGACTAGGGTGGCTTATAAGCAACGGAAATTTATTTCTCACAGTCCTAGAGCCTGGAAGTCTGAGATCAAGGTGCCAGTATGGTCAGATTCTTGATAGGGCCCTCTTCTGGGTTACAAACTGCTGATTTCTCATTGCATCCTCACATGGCAGAAAGAGGGTAAGAGAGCTTTCTAGGGTCCCCTTTTACAAGGGCATTAATCCCATTCATGAGGGTTCCGCCTTCCTGACCTTAATACCTTCCAAAATCCCCACCTTCTAATGTCATCACATCGGGGGTTAGGATTTTAACCCATGAACTAAGGGCAGACATAAACATTCATTCCACTGCACTCACATTCAAAAATTCAGAGCAATCATTGCCTCTTCCATTTTTTTTCCCATTCCCTGTATTTAATCAGTCAGTGAGGCCAGCACTCGATTTTTAAACTTCTCTTACCTGATCTCTTCCTTTTCATCCCTAACACCATTCTAATCCTCATTGCTCCATCCTTGGACTCCTAATTCATTTCCCTATTTTTAATGTTTCTCCTTCAACAGATCAAACATATTGCCACAAGATCAAGACCAATGTCACCAAGATACTACTTTCCTTCAGACTTCTTGCCCCAAATCCTCAATTCCTGCCCCCTTTGTGTATATGATGCAGGTCAAATGCCTAAGACTGGAATTTAAGACCCTTGTTGTGTAATTTCAACCTGCCATACTTAGCTTCAACTCTAACATAAATCTTTCTCTGACTAGACCTGGATACTCAAACCAATTTTCTATGATATGTTTTGTTTTAAGCTCTTGTGAAAAAGGACCATATCAGTTAGAATAATTTCAGTTGTTAGCTACTGAGTACCCCAATACAAAATAGCTTCAATTGTAAGTGGTTTGTTATTTCACATAAAAAGAATTCTGGAAATAGCTTTCTTTTTTGGGGGAGGGGGCAGGGGAGTTTTGTTTTTTAATAGCTCTATGACATCAATGACACAGGTTCTTTCTAACTTTCTGCTGAACTGTGCTTGGTATATTAACAAAAACTTTCATGGAATAGAATTGTTTCTAGCTCCTATCCGTAATTCAATCACTTGGTAAGAAGAATGAGGTTACTTGTAATGTTTTAAACAAATCAAGATTCACCCACTGTAACTAGGGAAGTACCAGGATCCTTTGAAAGAAGGGGATACTAAGAAGATAAATCAAGGAACAGTTAACAAGAAGGTATTTTTAAAATGGCTGTTAGAGAGGCTAATATCCACTTGCCACTAAGAGTCTGCCTCCCCCAGGAAATCCTAACTCAATTACATTTTTATCGATTAATATTTATAAAAGCTAAAATGGTTTTAGCTCTTATACCAGCAGATTACCTGGAAGAGATAATATGTTGGCTAGCTGCACAATAAGAATGGGTTTATCTGATTAAACTTCTATGACCTATTACTACAAAAATAAAGAAACACACATACACACATACACACACACACACACAAACACATGCAACCAAACCATATTCACAAGAATATGCCATGTTAGGGCTCTAGTTGCTGAGTTTGAATGAGGAAACTGGATTTATAGGTGCAAATGGGAGCAGACAAGATCCTGGTAGAAGTACTAGGAAGACACGTAAGAGCAATTTGGCCTCCCTTATAATTCTATCTGCAACATTGTTGTTTCCTTCAAAAATAAATCTGAAGGCATTTTCTTTTAAGATATTTTTTTGTGTTAGGGCTGACTCTGTTACTTTTCATCTTCACATTTATTCTTTCATTCTCAAGATTGTATTTTAAGAAAAATTTCTTATTCTCTATACAATTCTTTAACTCAGCCAAACCTGTCAGAATGGGATCTTGTCAACGTCTCTAGCTGGGCATAGTGAGCCATTATTTTTCTATCACTTTCTTTATTATTCTATTTGAGAATGCATTATATCACATAAGTAACATGAGCTCATAGACAACGCAAAGACCTGTAAGAATATTTATGTGGATATAGCTTTTTCAGTAATTAAAAGTAAAGAATCAAAGAAAAAAAATCAGAAAAACTCATAAGTGAAAAATGATGCAGTGAAACTTCCATAGGAAATGTTCACATTAAAATAGAGAATGACCTTTCATTGGTTTTGCTCTCTCTCCAACTTCCCTGCTATTTTTTTTTTTTTTCGGTTTTTTGCTCTTCTTATTTTTATTTTTTTCTGGCAAAATAATGCATGTATCTAAGGCCTTAGATAGAATTCTGGGGAAATAATAAAACACTTCTACTCCAAATAATAGTGATAGTAAAGACTGCCCACTACTTTGGATTTTTTCTAAGTGCTGGTCATTACCATGTGAAACAAAATGTCCATCTGCCACAACTCTAGCCTAGTAAAGCTCTACTAAAGTATCTGTAGAAGAAATAGCTCTAAGAAAAAGGACCAAAAATATGGATCCTGCTGTTCCAGGCTTCACATACCTTTGTGTACAAATGAAGGCAATGTACATTAATACCCCAAATTTCTGTAGTATTCTCATTTATTTGACTTGTAAGTTGACTTCTTTTTTCTGCATTTTCCTCTCCAATTTTCCAAATTTCCTTATCTATTTACCTGCCTCCACTAATCACCCTGATCTTTGGACACTGTTGTCTTTAGTAAGAGAAGCTAAAAGTGAGGGGTATTTCTCTGGGCCAGAAGTTTCAGTGAATTGCTGAAGCCAATAGATGTTATTTACACTGAAAATACATCCTAAGTGCCTACCTCATGGTGAAAAGCAGCACTCTCTTTTTGTATTACATTTCATCAAGGGCTGTCCCACCGCAAAGCTGCCTAGCTCCCAAAGATTTGTAGCCCTTATAATCCACAGTTGAAGCCATTTCCCAAGAACCTACAAATGTCAAAGAGATGGCTGGGTCACCACGATCTCTGCTGTCACCAACATGCTGTGGTGAGAACTAACACTCCCCTCTGATGTATGGGCCCTGACCCTGGGCTCGCTTTGTCTGCCAGACTCCTTTTATGGAGAGCCCTTTCTCAAGGCCCACGCTGCTTCTTTCAGTACTGTTTTCTTTGATATATCCCTAGTATGTCTGATATTTTATCTTTTTCAAGATCATAATTGTAAACAACGAGGCAGTATAACCTTGGCTTCTTATAGCCATGGTTCAAATCCAGCTCAATCTCATTTATGACCCTGGGTAAATCATTTACTATTCCGAGGCCTCAGTTTTTGTATCTGTATAATGCAGAGCGATACTTTTATCGCAGAGTTGTTGTGAAGACTGAATATAGTATGTAATCCTTCTAACACAGTATCTGGTACATTCTAAGTACTGAATACTGCTATTTTTTTTTTACCCTAGAAGATTCCCAAATGACAATGAATACCAGTGATGCAAGAGCATGTGAGAGAAGAACAGGGCTGTGTCTGCCCTTTCTCACCACAAACGTTAGTGCTCTGTACCTGCCAGATAAGATGCCTGTGGTATGCTGTCACAATAATGCATGAATTACAAGGTGGTTTCAAAATTTAATTAAGATTTTAATTCTACTGGAAAATTAGGTAATAGTCACTGTAATGTTGGATCTATTTAAATGCAGAAATAATTTAAGAAATTTTAAACATGCTTAGAATTCTATTAAACTTCTTAATTGACTATTTTGTATCTTTAAAAAATGTATGTTGAAATAACAAAGACTTACAGAAATTAAGAATATTAACAATAATTAAATATGTGAACCCACCAAAAATATTCCCTATTCCTTCACATGTGTGTGCACACACACACATGCTTACATTCAACTCCATCCTTCACCCATGATCTATTCTTCAAGGCAAGTTAATTATGTTTTGAGAAAACATAGCAATATTTTAACAGCTGCTTTTAAAATTTTTATTAATATTATTATTGTATAATTGATTGTGGTTGGGAAATCTGCAGGAATTTGGAAAAAAAACTGTTTCACCTGCACTCTCTTGTTTGAACACCATAACATGTGACTTGTCTGATTTATTTGTGCCCATTAAATAGGGATTTTTGTGTGTGACTTTTTCATTTTGTTTATCACGAAGTCTTAAAACAATTACCAGAAAACCTGGTAATTCTAGAAATTGACAATGAAAGTCAGAGAAAGAGAAATTACCAAGAAAAACATACAGGTCATTGTACCGACTGAAGGACACTTGCAAATATGGAACAATTATGTTTTAGAAACATCTAAAGTATTAGGAAAGTAAAGGATATCCTAGTGAAAACAGAGGCTTACCTGTCAACTCTCTTCATCAGAAGAAGGCTAGGTTTTCTAAAATGTATATATTTGGCAGCTACTTTCTGGCTGGTCCCCAAAATGAAAAAGGCAATAATCATTTAACTCAAGAGTTATGCTTGATCCTGTTGTCTAGAGAGCCTTATCAAAAAGAAATTTTTCCAATTTTTGATGTAAGTATTATAAATCTGATTATATATTTGACATTAGTTATTCACTCAGCGGCATATGAATTGCACTGTCATGACCATTCACTATGAGTAATACTTCATCCTCAACATCGAACAATATTATTTCTGTACAATTTAATCAACTGCTACAAAACACAAACTTGCGTGTATTTTTGTGTTTGACTTTGCTGTGTAAGATTTATTTCACTGTGGAAATGGAAGTTTAAGAGTTGTTCTAAAATGTCAACTTTTCATTTCTCATCAAAGTATTTTAACAGTATTACAGTAAAATGTTAGTATTTTTCTATTTCAGCAACATAAAACTAAACTTTCATCATATTTGCCCAGTTAATAAGGGTCTATAGAAATATGTAATATTTTCCCCCAGTACATTCACAGAAGCATATTTATGCAGCATTGCATTTTAAAATGCACTCAATTGATTTCTCCACAGGGCTTGCTTGTCACAGCACTTTGTTAACCTACCCACTACAGTACAGTATATCAGACAACTTTGCCTTGCATCATCAATTAGAAAAAAAAAATAATAACCAAAATAGTTTGCCTTCCAAATTCTTAGCTGCCCCAATGCTGAAAGCCAATGATGTGTAGAAAAGAAAAACCCTCATAACTCCTTGCCTGATAAATGAGTAGGGAGAATTTGACAGATCAGAACGAGATGAAGCAGCCTAAAACATTTGGCACAATGTGCGTCTGGCATACAGAGACTGCCTGTCAAATGCCTATGACTCCATACAGCAGCTAGGGACCCTATGGAGCAGCAGATGGGCCATTAAGGTAGTATTAATGTAGATGCCATCAGTTTTCAGTTCTGACTGGGACATACTCTTTAGAACTATGAGCAGCTGCTGCCATTTATTGTGACAGCTTCCTGCTAACTTTTGCCAACTGGCACAATCTGACTCTTTGTACCTGAGCTATTAAATGTGTGACTTCCACCATTTTATTCCTCCAGAGAATGCTTTTAATAATCCTCTAAAGAAGGAATGAAGCATTTATCACCAAAGCGAATATACATACCATGCAGTTCTATTGTACAAGACTTCTGCCCAGTGTACTTTATAGACCTTATATTAATACATCCTTATTAAAACTAAGCATGGATCTTTTCACATATATGAAAGTGCTAAATTGAAAATGATTGCTCATATTAATTCTAAATCTTTAATGTAATATTGATGTATTTAACTATTAACTAACTAGAATCTTTTATCTTTTGAAATTTTTTTCCTGGATGAACAAATTAAAAAAAAGTCACATGAAGTATGGTAATAAATTAACAAACCAAAAGTAAATTACTTCATAGCTTTCTAAATATAGGTAAATATTTTTATCTCAAAAGGTTTAGATACACCTGGTGGTTTATTTAATGAGTATAAAGAAATTGTAGGTGTATGAATGGATTTAAAAGCTCTGTATCTGAATAATACCTCTACTATAGATCATGAACAATGCATTATAAATGATGGTAATTGTGCATTTATCACCTGCAGAATAATTTCAATAGAATATGCAAGTAAACTATTGGCAGAAGCAGCACTCTGCTTCGTTTCATCCAGCTAGACTTCGAGGGATATATTGCATCATTTTTGATTATGTCGAACGAGAAAGCTCACAGTACAGCACAGCATACGGTTTGTCAGACAATAAAAACTGCAGCAAGTCATTATAAAAATGGCTGGCAGACATATTCATTATGCTGAGCTAACGTCTTTTCTGCTTCAAATATCTGTACAATCTGACCAATAATCTATCCACAAGATTTCTAAACAGATCTCTCCCATTCAATACTATATTTCATAGAAAGGTCTGTGTGTGTATATACAGGTGCGCACACACACACACACACACACACACACACACACACACACAAATGCTAAATCTTAAAGCAGTTAAACTTCCTAAATTCATTTTGATATATGAAATAATGAGAATGCATCAAACTGAATGCACAATAAATGAAAATTTCAAAGATTTTGACATTAATAATACAGCTATTGAACTGCTTTAAAGATTTAGATATATGAAAGAAATAGTATAGAAATAATATTTAAGATGCTCAATGTTATATGTAAAGAAAATATGTGAAATGATCATACAAATAAACCAAAAAATAGTCAGAAAAATGGCATCTAGATGCCAAGATACTCTTAGTAACTTCCATATTTTCCTCCGTGAACAAACCTGTGACATCTGACAGAATTTCAGACTCCTTTTACTACCTGTGAGTTTGTGTTTGTGTGTGTGTGTGTGTGTGTGTGTGTGTGTGTGTGTGTGTGTGTGTGTGTGTTTTCATCTGCATTTACTTGCCTTTGTATATTATTTCTAAAGGAATTGAAGAGTATTTACTTCAGGGCAACTCCAAATCATGAACATTATATTATGGAAATAGACCTAAAGAACAACATTACTGAAAATGAATGTGATTTACAAGAATGCAAAGAAACTAAAATTATTATTATACATTAAAATTTAGAGCTTGAATATAAAGCACATGTTAAAGTTTCGATTTACCAGTTTAATCATAGTAGTTGATATGTTGATCTATTTAGAAGTTTCATGTTTTTTCTGGTAACATTTCAGTTTCCAGGTGATATATTTCACTTTACCTAAGATATTACCATGTACATAAGACAACACGAACTTCTTTAGAATGTTTAACTAGTAGTGCTCATAGTGATAATTACTTTATAGTAGTTAACTTTTGTAAGAGCTTCATAGGTTAACAAAAAGAAATTTTGTTCAACTCTGTAAAAACTTGGCAAAATCTAAAATGGTTTTTGAAAATTCTTCATTATTTAGTTTGATTTGATATCATTTCTAACTTAAAGTTGTCACTATGGTGGCAACATTTTGAAAATAACCAAATAATGCATTTGAAAAACATTAACATCAAAATAAGAGCACTGTTCGTATTATCACCTGTAGCAGTGTTTTCTCAGAGAAGTACTTAACAGGGATTTTTCAGGGAGGAGGTATTCTATTTCCTCATGGGGAAAATCAAAGCTCTATAGATGTAACCACTGTAGTGTCTCTGTTGGATGAAAATGAATAAATCTATGAAAACCAGAGATCCTGGAGACCAAGTTCCTCTAAAGAAATTGAAAGTTTTATAGTCCTCTGCTGATATAATAAATATGGCAACTGATCTCAGAGACTTACAGTACACATGCATTTCAAAGAAAGACTAGATTCAGAAAGAGCTGCATGAAGTTTGTATTATTAGTATTACTTTAATGCTTCTGCTTAGGAGTAGTGATTTTATATTTTAAAAATGCATTTTATATGTGTTATTTTCAAGCAAAAATCTAAATAAAATATTTTTACAAAAATCAAAGGACATAAAGATCATTTATGTAATCCAGTAAATTATTAAATAATTAATATATAAATATAATTCTAAATAATAAAATTATGTCATGAAAGAAATTTTATATTGGCAATCAGGGCCAGAAAAAATGCTAATGTTTTCAAGATTCATGCTTTCAAATGCTTATCAAACACCTAAAATCAAGTAACTTTAGCTTTCAGGTCCTTCATGCAGGGATAGTTTTGTAAATCATCACAGTATCATGTGTAGTGGTGCTATAACATCAATGACTATATGTAATGTCTATGATTCTCTCCTATTACCTTTTTCAGAGACAGAAGTAGTGAAAACGTTTTACTAAAAATCTATGTATAGAATCTAGAATCTTAGAATCTCTGAGGCATTTTCCCACAGAGGAATCACTTATATTTCTAATCTGGTTCAAACTGCTATTGTCACCATTATCTATACTGAAAATAAGTCATCTTGAGATAAACAAATTTACTCCTTTATGCTTTATTGGTTTAGTAATCAATAAGAACAGAAAAAACTGCATTGCCCATCCTAGATATTTGTAATAAATTAAGATTATCTGGTATTTGATTATTTCCTTAGTCTGATTAGGCTACTATAACAGAAAAGTATAGATTGGGTAGCATAAACAACAAACATTTCTTTCTCACGGTTTTAGGGGCTGGGAAGTCCAAGATCAACGTCCCAGCAAATCTGATGTCTGGTGAGGGCACTCTGCCTTGGTTTTAAAATGGTTGTTTTCTTGTTTTATTCTCACATAGCCAAGATAAAATATCACCTCTCTCCTGTATCTTCTTATGAAGGTAGTAATCAGATTCATGAGAGCTCTACCCTCATGACATAATTACCCCCCAAAGATTCCACCTCCTAACATCATTCACATTGGGGATTTAGATTTGGACATATGAATTTGGGGAGGATATAAACATTAAGTCCATAATAATTATAAAAAGTAACAAACTAAGGATCATTTATATGCAATAATCAAATTATGAAATATATCTACAACCCCACCCGATCCATAAATAGAGATTTGTTGATCAAAAAAGTCAATTTTTAAGAAATATCTAAAATACTCTTTATCAGGGTGCATATTTTATGAATTTACAAGCATATAAATATCCTCTGTGATTCAGCTGAAGTAAACAGAAATAATTGGAAGGGTGACAGCTGAATTATTAGAGATTTACTTAGCAAGAACAGTACACTCTAAGTACAAAAGGTTCTCTTGGTAGTGATTTCTCAGAAAATTAATAAGGTTACAATGCTTTTTTTTTTTTGCCTTTTAAATTTCATGGGAACAGTTTATCTAGAAAAGTGTTATTAAAAATCATACAGGAATCTTGAGTTAAAACAAAATTATACCCATTTTTATGTTCTTTCTTAGCTCTTCACTCTTATTAGATAAGCAAAAAACAAAAAATTCTCTAATATATATAGAGACAAATTTTAGTTATAAGATAGTTTTCCCTTGAATTCAAAAACTGAACTGTGACTCTATCTTTGTTTCCTTAGGCTTTGAGTGATTTTCTTTCTTCACAAACTACCCAGGGCATATCTAAGCACCAAATGTGGAAAAAGAGGAAAACGATTAAGATCTGAACCACTCATCTTTCACCAAACGTTATCTTTTCCCATGTTTCGTAATTCATCTTGTAATCTACTTCCTCCTTGAAACCTTTGCAAATCATCTTAACTAGTCTTAATTCAATTTATACTGGATTATATAGAGAAAAGCATCTTTACTTTGCCCAGAACCACTCCAGTCTCTCTCCTGACCCCCAATTTGTGGTATTAGAAAAAGAGTGAACAAGCAAACAAGAAATTAAAAGGCTAATTTTTAAACCAAAACTAAATGATGATATAAATGTCTATTTAACCAGTCTTTAAGTCTGCCTTGAATTATAATTTTGTTTCTCAACCTCTCCATTTCATGTTTCTCCTTAGAAGATGAAATCTAAGTGTAGCAGAAGTCTCAAGTATCAGACCCCTGGGTGAAATGCCTGCTATGGTCACCAGCCTATAAGGTTATGTTCTTTGTCCACCTAGGTGTTGCTTGCCAAGCTGGCCTTGGAAGGAGAAGAACCTGATGGCACAACCTAATCTGACCTCTTAATCTCTTTGGCAAGAGCAACATTCCCATACTGATTATGCCTCATCTAGTCTCATGCTGGAGCTCCTACAATTCTCCCATTTAGTCCAGAACAGTCTTATCTATAGCTCCAGAAAGAGAACCATCCCATAGAAATGTCCTTCCAGTGACTCCCTATATTAGTCAGGTTTCTCCTGTGATGATGTTGCCTCTGCCACCCCTTCTCCACACACCTTACTGAACACCACTTCCCCTCTCTAAATCTTAGATACGAGGCAGCCTGGCCAACTCTCTTTTCTCAGCAATTCTATTCTTCACAGCTTCTAATAATCCCACCTTAGACCAGAAAAGAAGACATTTCTACTATATCATTCCCTTTCTTTTCGCTACTTTAATTTCCTGGGAAATATCAAATAGTAAACAAGGATATTTTCTTCATGGATTACAAAAATTCTGACACAAATCCTCCAGGCTCAACCTAAATTTTAAAAATGAAGAGAATCTGGAAAATTTTGTCTCAAAAAATGGCCTTGACTGCAAAACTAGGGACCAAGTATATAATCCAATTTTTGAATAGCAGTACTTGACTACCAAGTAAGACTTTCTCATTGCATTTCTTTATAACACACACTTATTAAATATTTTCCTTCACATATTTGATGACTAGAAAGAAGGTTATGTTTTCTGGAAAGCAAAAGGTAAAAGCATCTTAAATGTCTATATTTTGACCATTATACATGATTACAAGATTGAGTTTTTTCTTTTCTTTTTCAAGTGTCAACTCCTTGAGGGATAGAATATGTTGTATGTAGGTTTTTTCCTTGGAAATAGGTAGAGTAACTATTAAGGAGAAAAAATAGATGACATAAGTAATTCAGTAAGAATTGCTGCCTTGGAAGTTCATTCCTGGAAAAGAAATACTGATTGAAATAGCACTTGTATTCTTATCCTGGAATGGGGTGTGCAAAGGGAAGAAGGGCAAGAAGAATGGAGAGCTGATTCTAGGACCCAGCTAAGTCAATATGTAGGGAAGAATAGAATCACTGTGGTCAGGGGAGACATATTTTAAAAAGCACATAAAAATGAATTAAATTTACCTTATCCATATCTGTGACAGTAAACTCATATATATTAAAAAAGAGACCCACATCATGTATTTAAGACAAAGCCCACAAAAAAAAAAATCAGCCTTATCCATCTGTCCAAGAATCTATAAATCATAGCTTTGTATTCCTTTAGATTCAAAACTTCGGGCTTGTTCTGAAGGGAGATAATTATGTAGCGATTTTTAGAGAGCACACCCGATTTCCCTGGTTATAAAAGGCATAATTCTGTGAAGTATTAGCAGGAGGGAACAGCCTGATCTGGCTTATAATAATATGTAAGAACAGTGCAAAGTAATTTTGTTAGAGGGAGAATATTTTTCAAGTACATCTGGTGAAATATCCAAAATATTTTGTTCTGTTAACTTTTAATTGGTAGGATGTAATTTTATTCATAGTATTAGTACTTTGATACTTTTATAAGACATCAGTACTTCCATTTCCATTTCCATTGTCTGAAGGTTAGGGTAAAATATGTAATGCTACATGATATGTGATGTCAGTAATTATTTGCTTATGATCACATTTTAAACATGTCCTATTGATGATTAAGTACCTTTAGATATGATGATTAATGCAGAAAGAAATATTATAAATTTGGCATAGATATTACTGATTTCACAACAAGGAATTAAATTTTCCTAAAGACTTGCATTTGTTGCTCTCTTTTTAAAGGTGAGGAGACAGCTCTATTTCCAAGAGACCACAGCCCATCCCATAATGCCTGTGTTCCATTAGCTGTCTAAAGATTTCTCCTCAAATAAGCAACACAATTTATTTTTAAATGGATTATTTTGAACTACTCGAAAATGCATGCATCATTAAAATATGAGTACCACTTGAATCAGTTTTATATTTTAAATAAATCCAGGTATTTTTCAAGTTATTTTAATACTTAAAGATTTTGGGCACTTAATTCATACTGGTGACATTGAGTTATAGATAAAAAATGTTCTGTTAACTGTGGTATATATATATATATATATATATATGTGTATATACACACACACACACACACATACACACACACACACACACACACACACCATGGGATACTACTCAGCCATAAAAAAGAAAGAAATAATGTCTTTCACAGCAACTTGATGGAACTGGAAGCCATTATCCTAAGTGAAGTATTAACATCTCAGGAATAGAAAAAGAGATACCCCATGTACTCATTACTGGGAACTAAATGAAGGGTATACTTATCACAGAGAGTGGTAAAATGGACTTTGGAGACTCAGAAGGGGAGTGCAGGGGGGTAAGAGATAAAAAATTACCTATTGGATATAATGTACACTATTCTGGTGACAGGTACAATGAAAGCCCTGATCTCACCACTATACAATTCATCCATGCAACAAAAAAACCACTTATACCCTTTAAATGTATTGAAATAAAAAAATTCTGTTAAAAAAGACAAAAATGTAAGTACTAAGATACAATCTATCTTAAAATCTATTTTTGTTTGATTCCAAATAACAAAAATATTGTCATAACCTTTAATAACTATTTTAGTCATGTCTACTCCAAAAAAATTCTTCAGAATTTTAGCAGGAAAGAAACAGATGTATGTCCCTAGATGGCTGTGTCTTTAATGATAGAACTTACCTCCCAGAGGAAGATTTTCCTAAATTTTATAATTTTATAATTTTTTTCTCTCCCCCAACTAGGGTACACTTAATATGTATTGGACATTTACTGTAAAACTCTTACAAGCTTACAAGGCTTATGCCACTACTCTGGCAATTAATTCATAACATGAGGAGAAAAAAGCTAATGATTTGTTGAACATTTTCTTATTTTCTTACTAGGCACTTTATAAAATGCTTAATTTTAATCTTCATAAAGACCTTATGAAATAGACAAGCAAAAAAACAGAGAGATTCACTATTGTAATTCAGTTCAAGTAAATTTCCATCCTTATTATGAATTGTAGTCCTTAAAGATGCTTTATTAAAATGTGGCATATATATACCATGGATTTCTACTCAACCACAAAAAACAATGGTGATCTAGCACCTCTTGTGTTTTCCTGGATAGAGCTCGAGCCCATTCTACTAAGTGAAGTATCACAAGAATGGAAAAACAAGCACCACAAATGCTAACCATCAAATTGGTATTAAGTGATCAACACGTATGTGCACATACAGTAGTAACATTCATCGGGTGTCGGGCAGTTGGGAGGGGGGAGGAGGGGATGGATATACACACACCTAATGGGTGTGGTGCGCACCATCTGGGGGATGGACAAGCTTGAAGCTTTGAGTTGGGTGGGGCAAAGGCAATATATGTAACCTAAACATTTCTACTCCAGTAATATTATGAAATAAAAAAATAATAAAAAAGTGCTTTCATGATATTTCATTGCCAATGTGGTAGTGGTCTCGAGGTGGAAATGAGGGGACTGAGTGTGAAGGTGGAAAAGAGAAAAGATACTCAGAAGATAGTAATGGCAGTGTCAAGAAAATACCTAAAAAATAGTGTGGCCTTCTCGGCCTTCTCCACTAATACTCAAAAAGTGATCTTGCCAACAAGTATTATGTATTTCAGCATTGTCATGTACATTTTCTTCCAGAAAGACATTAGATATGTTTATGCAAAATATTTCTTTCTCCATTTTGGCACGTATACATGGCTCTGTGTGTGTGTGTGTGTGTGTGTGTGTAAGCAAAAAGTAAAACACTTTGCAAGGTTTTCACTCTTCTAGTTAGAAGTTGAGTGAGAGATGATTCTAGTATTGACAGAAAATCAAAATGTCCATCAACTTTTAAATCAAAGTCCAAATATGAAATTTGGCCTTATATATCAAAACTTCAATAATTTGCATGACCTTTTAGGCAGCAATTAAATTTCCCAAATTCTAAAATAAAGAAATGATACCAAATTTAAAGTTTTATTTGTAAAAATATTTATTCTATCTTTGCATAGAACAGCAAAACCCTGGAAAAAGACTAAATGCTCACAATAGAAGAATGCTAATAAAATATTCCATATATATACTTTATATATACATATATCAGATATATGATAATGTATATGTGAAAATTCACATTTAAAATGCTTTAGAATCTTAACAAATTCATATAGTATCATATAATGTTAAATGAAAAGCACAGAATCCAATATTATATAAAAATTGAGATAGTCTTAATTATATAAAACAAAAAACATAAAATAAGGAACCTACACCAACATCCTTGAGTAGTTACCACTAAGTAATGTGATTATATTTGTTCCCACCCCCCATATTTTTAATTTTGCTTACTTTTTTTGTGTGTGTTCTACAATGAGTTATTACTTTTAGGTTTTAAAAAATAGTGCATTTAAAATGATAAAAAAAGTATCTTCTACCCTGTACACATTTTACAAAACTAGATAAAAGAAAATTTCTGAATAAAAAAAAGTCTTCCACTTTAAAGGTGATTAGATCTTTTCAAATTATTTGACAAATCACTTGCTAATGTCAATCATGTTTTTTATTTTAACTTCTACTTCAACAAATTTTAAATTGATTTAATAAAAATAAACTTTAGTAATTAAATTTATTCCAGGCATAGAAAATACTTTTACTTCAGACAATATTAGAAAAGAATAAATATGTATACAAATCCTAAAGATGAATAGAAATATATTTAAATAGCTATCATAAATCAAAGAACACAGCCCTTAAAAGTATATATACAAATGCATAACTAATTTACTGAGACTTAGAATAGTCAAGTGTTCTATCATAACATTATAGAAAATTCATTAGAATAATATCTATTTGGTCAGTTTTGTATACTGGATACTTCTTTAAAACCAGACTCTACAGAAAGAAGTCTATGAAGAAAGAAGTAGGTTTTGAAGTTGAATGTCAGGGTTACATTGCCTTTCCTTTATACAGTGCTTTAGATTTTCAATATTATTATGTATTATAGTTACAATGCCACTTTGAGGTATATAGAGTAAGTAGTTAATGAAGTTTGGAGAGTTTATATGTCTTCTCCATAGCCCATAAGTCCCTAGTCTATGAACAGAGGCCAGATCTTCCAGTCCTGCATTTTTTCCAATATTGTCTACATCTTCCCTTGAGATAGCATGGGAGTCAATGTGGATGTCTAAACAATTAAATAGTTCAAAAGTGATCTTTTGCCCTTAGTTTCTGGGATCCTGTGTACCAAAACACCACCATCTTGTTTCTAGAACATCAGGGACACCAAACAATTGATCATTCTAGGTTGGTCAGCTCTGTAAGAAATTCTCTAGACAAAGCCTTTATCAGCTCTTCATTAATACCTTTTAAATGGCCAACTATCTTCACCCTTTGTTCTTTTCTAGGAGACAGTGAGCTAATAGCATGAGCTGATTCCTCCTAAAGGAAAAGAATACAGTATCTGGCTCAATGGACATTTGTAACTTAATATTCTTTTACTTTCCAAAGGCAGTTCTTTTAACCCAAGTGGAAGATATGTTATAGGGTAGTAGCATCTCATTGCATGAATCAGTTTATGTCAAGTCAGTGGCCATCTTCTCTGTCTAAACATAAGACAAAAGTGAAAACTGGAATTTGTAGGCACATAAACTTGTCTGAAAGTTTTTGTCTGTCTCCTATCTCAGATTATATGATTCTCATCTGCTACTATCATGCATCAAGTTTCCTAGAATGTGTTCCCCAAGTGGTCCTAGAGTATAGAAATAATGCAAATTTTCCTGTCATTATATACCCATAAAAATTATTATCTAATATTTTTGTCTCAGAACTCTCCATCAACATTCTTCTACTTGAGCACTTTCAACATGAAAATTCATTAGAATCATCTAAAAGGGGTGGGTGCTGTACTCAAACAGTGTGTTATGAAATCTATTCCTGGCCTTACGGAAAATGCACGTTGTAAGGAGGCTGCAGGGTGACTGTAGTCAGAGTAGCCAGCCTTCTTCCTGCTGCTAAGTAATAGGTTTGAATTTTGTTTTATTGTTGACCACTAAAACGTTTCAGTGAAATATCACATATGTTGTTGATTAAAATAAATTGAGCCACAGACACATTGGACACAAAAACAATGTTGTTTTTGAAGTCTGTTAACAAGTAGGAGATGTCAGTCTTTGCAAGTGCAGGACTTTATAGATCAGTTCAATAAATTTCCAAATGCTTTATGACTCAAGTGATCAGGCATTAGAGCTAATTACTCTAAGTATTTTTTCTTCAAGGTTTACTTTCTACTTTTCCTCATTCAACTGAAACAATTAGATTCGCCAAGAGAAATGGGTAATGTCTTTTCAAACCATATTTCCCATAACACTTAGTTTCCTGCAGCAAATCATTAAATAGTCAACAGATGCATTTAGTCTTAGTCTCTATACAACTTCAAGCAATTATTTTGAAGGGCAAAAGTGGCATTTTTTTTCTTTACTACCAAATATCTTCTCTTGCTCCCAATTAGACAGACAGGTTATTAAAGAAACTGCTTTGCTTCTGTGCAACTTGTACATCTACTTTCTGCTTCAACATACCGAGAGTCGATATCAAATGCCATGAAAGGTCTTGGGGCAAGTAAGAGAAGAGATTTAAAGTTCACTTAGTGAACAAGGAAATGACTGATTGTTGATATACGCAATAAAGGAACCCTTCCTGTTAATATGTGTGAGCACCCAACAATTATATCACCTAGGAAACTACATGCTCCAGAGTTGACAAATTATTGGAAACCCCCTCCCCCGACCGCCTTTTGTTTCATCTCCAAAATATAAAGCGAGTATACTTTAGTGACATGCTTTTTTTTTTTTTTCCTGGCACCTTTCCATAGCCAATTCCATTCATGCAGAAAAAGGATGAAATTCCATCATTCGAGCATGACATCTCAAAATTCAAACTTAATGAGAGCTTTGGCAGCTTCTGTCGAAGGCAGACAGTGATTAACAAAACACTTCAGAGTACAAGGCACAGCAGTGCTCAAAGAAAACAGTGATGATCTCCACTTAATTGTAGAAAAGCCCAAAGCATCTGCCAGCCGAGGAGAGCTGGAGCCATAAGGAGCTATTGCTCAGATAGGCTGTCATCTCCAGAGATCAACAACCATATGCTCAGCTCAAGCACAAACTCCAAAGAAGTTAATTTTCTGACAAAATACAGGGATAAATATGACATTCAAACAAGTGTGCTCACTCATCCTGAACGCACGTTCATCTGCAAGCATCAGATTTATGCATCGTTTAAACACAAGCAAATATAATTTGTTTGGAACACAAACATTGCTGCATGAGTACAGGTATAATTAATCTTTGTCTGCTCCACAGGTTCTTGTGTTCTACTGGTTAACCACGCTTTCAACAAACTTTTGATGAATGAAGAAGTCACTTGTTGCATCACTTGTTGTACACCTAAACATATACCACTTCTTTTAAGCTCCTGAAATTAATGCAATTTATTTAACTCAAGATGAAAAAGTTACTTATTGTACCTATTAATTAAAGTTTATAGATATAGATTCCAGCATGGACAAGTGTGTGTGTGTGTGTGTGTGTGTGTGTGTGTGTGTGTGTACACACACACACACACACACACATATATATATAAACTTAAAATCATCTCTGTATATAAACAGATCTATCTATCTCTGAATGCAAACATAAGATATTGGCAAAACGTGCCTTGGATATAACCTAGCAAATAAAAGGAAAGGTTTCCAGATAGAAAGTAGACACGTCTCAGGATAAAGTCACTAGAGAAGTTGCTTGGTGGTACCTGCAGTCATAGTGTATTCTGATTAAAAATAACACAAGGTTAAAAAAAAAAAAAGAAGCAGAAACGAGTATTGAATACAAGGACTATAAAAAATTAAAAATAAGAGGTTGCACTGTAAAAAGTTAAAAAAAGAACAGAAAGAAAAACCCCACAACCTCCCATTGTTTAGAGGGGGAGATTCCTCTTATACCTCCTCAAAAAATGCACCATGTAGCATCAGATGGATTGGAGTCGGCAGACCATCAACTGTGCATGTCTAGAAAGCAGGTGTTTGATTTAGCATCTGTGCACTAGCCAAACAGTAGTTAACTTTTTAGAGGTGAACAACCACAGTCCTCATAAAACCTAAAGAGAAGCATCTGGTGGCAAACAAGGAACTTCAGTAGCAAATCTAACTCCTGTTAAAAAAAAAAAAAAACTAATGCCTTTCCCCAAAAAGAATTAGACTTCTCCTTTGTTTGTGTTATCAGCTTTTTCCAGGGTTACATACTGAAACTTAAGCATTCTTTTGTTTCTAATTATAGCTACTCTTTTTAAGATGAGACTTACAGTGTCACTATTGTCACATCTATGTATAACCTTTGTTAGAGTTTGGGTTAACTAGCTATCTTACAATTTTGTAATTTTGATGTTATCATGTGTTTAGCATTGGAAGTTTAAAAAAAAAAAATTCTCCAATTGTACAAGTAATTTGTGCCTATAATAGATAATTTGTAAAATGCAGGCAGGTGCAAAGAGAAAAGTTCGAATCATCCATAAAGTCATAATCAATAAAAAATAAACCAAAACAGTTAATTTTGATAAATTTCTTCCATATATACATATAATGCTCATACCATTGAACTCATTTTAAAATACAAGTTTAATTTTTTATTCTCCCTTCTTATACTGTCCTCTGTACTTTCAGCATTTCCCATATCATTATATAGTATTTGAAAACAGTTTTACATTGCTACTGTACATTCCACTGTATAAATAGACTTACTTTACCTTAACTTATTTTAACCATTCTCGTATTTGGAGTTTTTCTATTTTTTTCATTATAAATAACACTGTAATGAAATTTATTATAAAAGTATTCCTTAAAAATTATTTTAACTAGAGTTTCTGGATCAACCAATATAATTATTTGAAGACTCTTGGTATGTGTTACTAAATTTTTCTCCATAATGTTAGTGACAATTATATTCTTACTGGCTATATACAAAGATTGCCACTAAATGACATACTCATTAATTGCTCTTATTTAACTGTGTTCTAGATCTTTATATCAGAAAAAAAGTTTTGAAGGAAATTTTTAAGGGGAAATTTTGATAAAAAACTCCCAAATATCACAAAATTAATTAAAACACTTTCAAAGTAAGATGGTTTGGGCAGAAGGAATATTCACAAATAAATTTAAATGGAGAACTATGAGAATATTCATAGCTTTTCCTTTCAAATATTTATAATATTCATAATTTTTATTTTAGAATTGAAGTACTATGCATTATGAGTGAAAATGCACACATTGTCCTCTATGAATAAGATGTAGTAAAAGTTTACAAATGAACAAAAACAGAAAGTGTAATGCAAAATGGTTCAGGGGCAGTATATTAATAATAAAGGAAATGCTCTTGTTCATCCTCCAGATCAAAGTTATATATTTATTTAAGATCTTTATAAACTCTTTCTAATCTCTCTTCAATATGTCCTCCTTGAATAACTTCTCTTAAACATTCTGGGCCTTAATCTACTGTAATACCTTCTTGAATCTTTTCTGTCAAAATTCGTAAAATACGTGTTCTGAACACCACTTCTTCTATTCCCTCACCACTCTTATCCTTCTTAGCTAATTTGACTTCCATCCTCCCTGTTCCAATGAAAACACTTTTTTAAGCACACCATTAATTTGTCTTTCTGAATGTCTTTGGATTATTTTTTGCTTGCTTTCTCTTTTATTTGGATTTCCTCCTTCTCAAACCTCTTTTCTAATGTGTGAAGCACATTCTCCCTTCTTCCTTTGCCCTTGTTCTTCCTTCTTCTGAGAAGGACCTCTCCCTATTCTCTACATCTACAGCAAATCAATACCTGCTCCAAAAAGCCTACATTCATGTTGCCAACTCCAAAGAAATCATGGCACACATTTTGACAGTGACAACATATCACCTATTAGTACTGTTTTATGAATGTACCTCATACTTAATTATATAAACTACTTGAAGAGAGAATGATGAAGAGTCTCATATTTACACATGGTGTGTATTAATTTTCCTTTTCAAAGAAGCCATATCATTGGCATACTCCCATTGTCTTATAAGGACTAGATGACTATAGTATCTTTAATATCCTACAATGAAAACTGTCTCCTCTGCCATCATTCCTAGTCCTTTCTGAGTCATATTGTGTTTGTCCTGCCATTCTGACATTACCATGAGCATTCTCCCTTGAAATCATGGTTTAAAATATTTAACATTGTGTCTAGTGTATAGTAAGTAAATACTCAATACATAGATACTGCATCCTCTTTCTTATTTTAGTTCTCAGTATTCGTTACTCCACTTTTCATAAAAATTGCCATTTTCCTGGCCTCTAAATATCTGTTTTATCTTCATGTTTGTGGCAATCTCCTCCCACATTGTGTTGTACAGTCAGTTCTGCTTTACCATGACATACGTATTCCTAAAAATCACCATGCCATTCAAAGTCATACAATAAAATCACTAGACTAGGCTTAAGGGGAAAATGGGGCTAGTTATCAGTGACAGACAGAAAAATAGAAACTTGACAAAAACAGTAGCACAGTTTTCAAAATGGCAAATGGCTAAGAAATACATAAATGCTACAATGAATCTGGCACTGTACCTCAATAAACACCTGAAGTTTGCTTATGTACAATAACAAAGATGCAGCTTGTGAGTTATTGAGAAGTGATAGAAGGAGGGTTATCTGAAACCCGATGGAACATTATTACGCCAGATGAACATCAGTGTTCTTAGGAGTTTTA
This sequence comes from Indri indri, assembly GCA_004363605.1. NCBI lineage: Eukaryota > Metazoa > Chordata > Mammalia > Primates > Indriidae > Indri > Indri indri. Next base: position 17,915 of record RJWJ010014081.1, on the reverse strand, counting down.
GAGAAAAAATATGTCTTCTACAAATTGCTATTTTTTTTTTGGTTTTTTTAAGAAATAACTTGACTTTCCTGGTTTTTTTTTTTTTTTTTAACTCTTCCCTGTGAAACAAGAGATAACCTGTTTAGCGTTATTTGAAGCCATGAGTTCAGATGGACCTATCATTCCTTGATTGTAAAGTGAAAATTTTACATATAATAAAGGCCAGGAGGGCCTGAATGTACAAGTAAGTTGTAGGAAAATTTGACTTACATCCTCAACATGACAATTCCTTCCATGCTTCTACCGATCTCTTAATTCACAATTATCAACCCATAAGAGGTCCCCTAGGGTTTCCTACGATTAGTCTCCTGAGAAGAATAAAATGAATTTGGTTTACAGGTGGCTTTGTACCATACGCTGGCTCCAGTGAGAGTGAACCCTAAGGACAGTTCCTGAAGGAGAGAGAAGAAAATCTATGGGTTAGTACTTTGTGTGACACACCTCATTGTCCATTTTCCTGGAAGGAGAAATAGTCAGAAATGAAGCAAACCTTTAGCCATTATATTTAAAGTATAGTGGCTAAGATTTGATCAGGTTGTCAGGGATTCGAAATATTTGAAAACTAATGACAAAGTGGTTTCAGCAAAAGGTGTCGATGGAGCTCTTGGAATAGGCTCAGCAAGGGAGAATACTTGTGTCCCTCTTAAACTCTCATCTCCTCTGTGGAAGAGGCTATCAATAATCCAGCAGATGTGAAACTCTTCTCTGTGAATGTTTTACACCCTCTTTTTCACAGTAGCCCCCTTAAGCCAGTACTTTCACAATGGGCTTACAAAGTTCTTGTATAGCAGAGACAGAGGTTATATATAAGCACAATTAAATGGACTCCCATTTACCCAAATTGACCTGGCTACTACCACTGCTAAGTGTTAAGGTGTCAACATGACAGAACGATTTGAAACTCTCAAGTTTTACCACAAAGCCTTAGAACCAATCATTCACTGACTTATTACACTAACGTATTTTCATCAAGGAGGGAGCAGAGATTTGACTCAATGGAAAAAACAAAAATAAAAACAAACAAAAAAAAACACTTTCTCTGGATTTGGAGTTTCCTTGTCTACCTACCATATTTCTGCCAAAAAATAATCTTGTTACTTACTAGATGGGATGGCTTATTCATCACCATCAAGGAATATGCTTCATAATTAAGGGAGCTATACAAAGAACTGATGCATATAAGTGTCATTGTTCTTACTATATCCATTACACTGAAACAGCTTATAGAATTGAAAATACTACAGTGTTAGTAGGTAGATAAGGGCTTGAGCCAACTGTCCTACATGATAAAGTGTTTTCTCTAAACCATCAACAATATATGGAAATATGGAGTTAACGTTTATGGAAAGGGAAAGATTTCAGAAGGAAGAAGTATAATAATAGGGAGATTTAGGACTTCTGTTTTCACACTTTGAATTTGAAGTGCCCATTACATATCAAATGAAGACTTCAGGGAAAGAAATCTGGGAAGGATGTATTTATGTGAGAGTCATCAACAAATAGATGGTATTTAAAGCTGGGGGACTAAATGAATTCACCCAGACAGTGAAAGTTGACAAAAATGAGGAGAGGTTCAGTGATCTTGTGCCTCTCTGGAACTAGCCAAGGACACTATCAGGAGCAGCCACTAGGCAGGGCAATTGAGATGATGGAGTCTTGGAATTTAATTGAAGAAAATAGTTCAAGAAGGAAGGATGATTGTGTCAAAAATGCTGCTCAAAGTCAAATAAGATGTAAGGTAATCATTACATTTTACCACATGGAGGTCACCATTATCTATGACAATAGCTATTTCAGTGAATTGATTGGAGTAAAAGCCTGGTTAAAATGGGTTAAAGAGAGTTTGGGGGGGAAATTCTTGGTGGTTAATACATATAAGAATTTTGAGGAATTTTACTTTTATAAAAAAAAAGGGTTAGGCATAGAAATAAGGAGAAACTTATTCCATGATAACCAAGGGGAGGCAGAACACAAATACAGTTGCAAGTATATTGATAGACATGGGACATACAGAATTCTCACTTGCTTTTATTTTCTATTTTCTCTGAAATATCTAATAAGGTCATCAGAAGAGTATGATTATGTGGAACTTGTTTAAGGAGTATGAGGGAAGAGAAAATGTGAAATTGTAGTCTAGAAAAGGGTAAAAGTGTGGGAAACAAAGCATCACTAAGGATTTGAGACTAGTTACATTGTATGTCTGAACTTCCTGTAAGTTTCTTTAGCTCTTCACATTCAGGCATGGAACACGTAAAAAATTATTCACAAAAAGAGTTGGGGATTTCCTAGGTCACTAATGATGCTGGGAGACATGACCATGGGAAAGATGCCAAGGGTGTGATTATAATAATGACCAATACAATCTAATCCAGGAAAGGGGAAGGCAGGAACATATCTATCTCACACTGCTGTGAGCACTTAAATTCCAGAATTTCTGTTCTACTAATGTGTGCTCCTAACAGAAACTGTTTCTCATTGCCATTTAAGTACTTTTTTATGTGTCTTGAAGAGTAAGTTCTTTCAAAACGCAAATAATACAACCTTAATAGTAACACAAACAAATAAGTTATCACTGAGTACTTTTTACTTTTTTGAAATAGTCATTTATTTTATTTATGATCCACAAAGAGGAATGAAAATCTGGTGGTGGGCTTAACCATGCAGGAAAACATTTTCAAGAGATAAGAAAAGACAAAAATGCAAATGCAGGATTGGTAGGGAGCGAGATGGCAGACCAGTGACACCACCAGCTGGAGTGTCTGTATAAAAAGGAGAAGTTTTAGATGAAAGATAAAAAACAAACAGACAAACATAGATCAGATGAGGGTCTGAAGGAAGGGAGCCTGAATATACAGGAGACTCCATAAAAAGAGGTTACAGAGCAGAACTGAAAGGAAAGAGGCATCAGTGGAGATTAAGCCCCTGGAGGATTGGAGACCAGAGAGAAAGGTAGGTGGAGCGGTTAACAACCCCTCCCTCACATCTCAGACTGTTGGGGGGGCTCCCGAGCAGCCTGGAGAGATCCTCAGCTGACACAAGCCCAGAGCCTGCTGTCACCAGTGAGCAGAGAGCTTCTTGTGGACAGGGAAACAGGCCCCCAGCCCTCCCCAGGGGAGCCTCCCACCCCACAGACCTGAGCCAGATGGCAGGTGCCATGTTGCTTCTTTACCAACTGGATGCCTTTGCCCTCCCCAGGGGCCTCTACCCCTCAGGTTTTGTCTTGCTGGTCCCAACACAGACATTTCTCAACACTGGCCCAGACTGCAAGAGCCACAGGGGTCCAGTGGGTCCCAGGAGACATGCTTGATTCCATAGCCTGATCACTCTGCATAGACTGCCTCCCAGAGAGAGGGCTGGAGATGACCAGCTTGTGGACTTTCCTCCACCTAGACTCTTATTCTCCCTGTCCTCCCCAAACCATGGTTTCCGAGAAAGACAACTGAGCCACCATATAGAGGCTTCCATAGGGAACAGGGCTCAAACATTTCCTTTTGAGGTCCTGAGGGGTGCTTGGGTTGTTACTCCCTGTCCACTGGCCCTCTCTGGTGCTGCTTACCCAGCAACTCCAGGAGAGTGAGGCAAACCCTGAGGCAGAGGAACACTGAACCAGCTTGGGCATCCCATGGGTGACTTGGAACCAGCATCGTTTTCCCTTGCATGGTCAGGGATTGATCTCCAGGCCTGGGCAACAGGGCCACAGGCCAGATCCCGTACACCGAGGTCTTGATTGCATTGCCTAAGGGCACAGAGGGGATATTTGTGAATTAGTCTTATGAAGTGTGGGCGCCTGCAGGGGCAGATCAGAGGGGAAAGCACAGTGTGAGTCCTACTTGCAGTGCACATTTGGGGCACCCCTCTGCCCACAGGAGGGCTGCACTCCCAGCTCAGGCCAGGATCCTGGGCAAGGAACCTCTCGATCCATATCATAGTCATAGGGGAGCTTGGCTGGCTTGAGGTCCTGCCTGCTGGCAGAGGCCCGGGAGAAACTGCACAATGGGGGAGGGTGGAAAGGAATGAGGTTTGCTCCAGACTGCTTGATTGAGGGTCTCATAGCTCTGTCTTCACACACAAACTCCCTGGTTGAGTGGGGCCACTTTAGCTCCTCCCTGGAAGATTTGCCCAGAGATAAGGAACAGACATTTGACCCCTGCTAAAAGCATTTGTGGAGCTTGAGGGCAGGCTCACTCAACCCAGCAATGTCCAGCCTCACTCCCCCACCTGCCCCTGCTGAGGTGGAGAATAAGGACACACCTGGAAGTTCCAGGGCCCCACCTGAGGCATTAGAGTGCTTCTTCTGAAGAACTAGGCATGGTCACAGGACCCAAAAACAACACTGCAGCTTATTCCTTCTGGCAAGGGACACCTACTTGACAGGGAGGTCAATTTCCATGCCCTTTTCCTGCATTTACTGATTCATCATACAAGGCATCGTCAATTGTCACCAACGAGTACAACCTATTGGCTCAGAGATTAAACTGGGCATGTCATTATCTAAACAAAAGAAAATCAAAAAGTGAGAAGCAACAGCTGCTTCAGATGAGAAGGAATCAGTGAAAGAAGTATGAAAGTATGAGGAATCAAACTGAAAAGACACCCCCAAAAGGGAACACCAGCTCTCTAGCAATGGATACCAACCACAATCAGAATATTGAAATGACAGATGAAGAATTTTGAACATGGATTACAAGGAAGCTTAATGAAATGCAGTATAAATGGAAACCCAACACAAAGAAACAACAAAAACAATGAAGGAAATGAATGAAAAATTCACCAAAGAAATTGAAATATTAAAGAAAAATCAAACAGAATTTTTGGGAATGAAAGATTCACTCAAGGAATTACAAAACAATGGAAAACCTTAAGCATAGGTTAGATCAGGCAGAAGAAACAATATCAGAGCTTGAAGATAACACCATTCAATTAAATAAGTCAGTCACAGATACAGAGCAGAAAAATAAGAGGAATGAGCAAAGGCTAAAACAAATATGGGATTATGGAAACAGGCTTAACATAAGAATCATAGGTATCCATGAGGTGAAGAAGAAAACACACAAGGGTTGGATAATTTATTTCAGGGAATAATTGAGGAAAATTTTTCTGGCCTTGCTAGAAATATAAATATCCAGATACAAGAAGCTCAAAGAACTACTGGGAGATTCATCAAAAGAGGCAAACACCACAACACATAGTCATCACACCAGCCAAAATAAATGCAAATGAGGCACTCCTCAAACAGTAAGGTGAAAGCAGCAGGTAACTTACAAAGGAATATGCATCAGACTAACTGTAGACTTCACAAATGAGACCTTACAAGCCAGAAGGGATTAGGGTCCCATTCTCAGTCTTCTCAAACAGAATAATGCCAAGCTTAGAGTTGTGTATCTTGCCAAACTAAGTTTGGTTTATTAGGGGGAAATAAGCTATTTCTCAGACAAGCAAACATTGAAGGAATTTGTCAAGATATGACCTGCCCTTCAGGAAGTATTCAGGACTACATTATTCATGGATCAGCACAATAGACACTCACCAGTGTAAAATCACTCAAAACCTTAAGTTCAAAGGCCAGATACCACAATGGCTCAAGAGATAAAATAAAGCAAAAAAGTTTTATTCAATAGGATGAACAGAAATCCACCCCACTTATCAATACTTTCAATAAATGTGAATGGCTTGAGCTATCCACTGGAGAGACATAGGCTGGTTGAATGTATAAATATACACAAGCCAAGTATCTGCTGTCTTCAGAAAACACATCTAACCAACAAGGACTCATTCAGACTCAAGGTGAATGGATGGAAAACTATATTCCATGCAAATGGAAACCAAAAGACAGCTAGTGTAACAGTTCTCATATCAGATAACTCAGTCTTCAAATCAACAAAATAATGAAACACAAAGACAGTCATTATATAATGGTAAAAGAAACAATTCAAAAAGAAGACATAACAACTCCAAATATTTACACACCTAACACAGGTGCACCAAAATTCATAAAGCAAATCCTACTTGATCTAAACAAAATGTTAAACAGCAGCACCATAATAGCCAGGAACTTCAACACCCCTCTGACAGAACAGGACAGAACCTCCAAACAGAAAATAAATAAAGACACAATGGATTTAAACAGAACTCTAGAACAAATGGGCCTAAGAGTCATTTACAGAACATTCTACCCCCAAAACACTGAATATACATTCTTCTCATCAGTTCATGGGACAGTTTCTGTGATTGACCACACCCTAGGCCACAAAACATGCCTCAAAAAATTTTTGAAAAACATAAATTATACCATGGATCTTCTGAGACCACAGTGGAATAAAATTAGAAATCAACTCCAACAGAAACACTCATCTGTACAAAAAATCATGGAAACTAAACAACCTACTGCTAAACCATAATGAGTTCAAAGAAAAAATTAAGATGGAAATCAAAAGATCCTTTGAACTAAATGATAAAGGGGACACAGGTTATAAAAGTCTGTGGCATACAGGTAAAGCAATCACAGGAAAATTCATAGCTTTAAATGCCTACATCCAAAAGACAGAAAGATCACCAATCAACAATCTAATGAATTGACTCAAAGAACTAGAGAATGAAGATTAAACCAATCACAAACCCAGCAGAAGAAAAGAAATAGCCAAGATCAGAGCAGAATTAAATTATATTGATAACAAAAGAACTATACAGAAGATTAATGAAAAGAAAAGCTGGTTCTTTGAAAAGATAAACAAAATGACATGCTGCTTGGTAGAATAACCCCAAGTAGAAAATAAAGGACTCCAGTAAGCTCAATCAGGAAAGAAAAAGGAGAAATTATAATGGATACCACAGAAGTACAAAATGTCCTCTATGAGTACTGTAAAAGTTTCTATGCACACAAACTTCAAAACATGGAGGAAATGAACAAATTTTTAGAAACACACAGCCTCCCTAGGCTCAGTCAGGAAGAAATAGAACTCTTGAATAGACCAATGTCAAGTACAAAAATTGAAGCAGCAATAAAAATCTTCCTAAAACAAAAGTCCCAGACCAGATGGTTTCACACCCAAATTTATCAGATGTACAAAACACTGGTGCCTATCCTGCAGAAATTATTCCACAGTATCCTGAAGAAAGGAATCCTCCCCAACACGCTTTATGAAGCCAATAGTGCCCTAATACCAATGCCAGGAAAGGACACAACAAAAAAACAAAACTACAGACCAATATTCCTTATGAATACAGAGAAAAAATTCTCAATAAAATTCTAGCAAACCAAATTCAGCTGCACATCAAGAAAAAATAATCCATCACAACCAAGTAGGCTTCATCTCAGAGATGCAGGGATGGTTCAACATATTCAAATCTATAAATGTAATTCACCACATAAATATAAATAAAAACAAAGGCCATATGATCCTCTCAATAGATGCGGAAAAAGCATTTGACAAAATTCAACACCCTTGTATAATAAGAACGCTTCACAAAATAGGCATAGAGAGGATTTACCTGAAAATTATAAAAGCCACATATGGCAATCCCACAGCCAACATCACACTGAATGGGGAAGATTGAAAGCATCCTCGCTTACAACTGGAACCAGACAAGGTTACTCTCTATCAACAATTCTATTCAACATAGTGCTGGAAGTCCTACCCAGAGCAATCAGGTAAGAGAAGGAAATCAAGTGTTTCCAGATGGGGGAAGAAGAGGTCAAATTATCACTCTTTGATGATGATATGATCTTACATTTAGAAAACCCCAAAGATTCTTCCATGAGACTACTGAAATTGATAAATAAATTCAGTGAAGTCTGAGGTTACAAAATCAATGTACAGAAATCAGTAGCATTCCTATACACCAAAAACAAACTGAGAACCAAATCAAAGACTCAATATCTTTCACAATAGCAACCAAGAATATAAAATATCTATGTATATATTTAACTAAGGAGGTGAAAGACTTCTACAGGGAGAACTACAAAACACTGTGCAAGGAAATAGCAGAGGACGTAAACAGAAGGAAAACCATACCACACTCATGGGTTGGCAGAATCAACATTATTAAAATGTTTATACTACCCAAAGTGATCTACAAAATCAATGCAATCCCTGTTAAAGTACTGTCATTTTTGCAGATCTAGAAAAAAAAATTCTATGCTTTGTATGGTACCAGACAAGAATCTGTACAGCCAAAGCAAACTTAAGCAAAAAGAACAAATTGGAAGACATCAATTTATGAGACTTCAAGCTATGCTATAAGGCTATAGTAACCAAAACAGCATGGCACTGACACGAGAGCATAGACATAGACCAATGGAACAGAACTGAGAACCCAGATATAAAACCATCCTCATATAGCCATCTGATCTTTGACAAAGCAGACAAAAACATACACTGGGGAAAAGAAACCCTATTTAATAAATAGCACTTGGAAAATTGGATAGCCACATGCAGAAGACTGAACCAGGATCCACAACTCTCATGTCTCACAAAAATCAACTCACAACAGATAATAGACATAAACCTAAGGCATGAAACCATAAGAATTCTAGAAGAAAATGTTGGAAAAACTCTTATAGACATTCACCTAGGCAAAGAATTTATGAAGAAGTCCCCAAAAGCTATCATGGCAACAGTAAAAATAAATAAATGGGACATGATCAAATTAAAAAGCTTCTGCACAGCCAAGAAAACTATCATTAGAGTGAATAGACAACCTACATAATGAGAGAAAATATTTGCATACTATACACCCAATAAAGGACTGATAACTAGACTCTATATAGAACTCAAGAAAATCTACAGGAAAAAAATCCAATGACCCCATTAAAACGTAGGCAAAGGACATGAACAGAAATTTTCAAAAGTAGACTTATGCACAAAAAACATATGACAAAATGCTCAACATCTCTAATCACTATGTAAATGCAAATCAAAACCACAATGAGATATCACTTGACTCCAGTGAGAATAGCTTTTATCAAAAAGTCCCAAAACAACAAATGTTGTGATTGATGCAGAGAAATAAGAAGACTCATACACTGCTGGAGGGACTGCAAACTAGTACAACCTCTATGGAAAACAGTATGGAGATACCTCAAAGAACTAAAAGTAGAACTGTCATTTGATCCTGCAATTCCACTACTGGACATCTACCCAAAGGAAAAAAAAGACATTCTATGAAAAAGACACGTGCACTAGAATGTTTATAACAGCACAATCCACAATTGCAAAGAAGTGGAAACAAACCAAGTGCCCATCAATACATGAGTGGATTATAATATGTGGTGTATATATCCCATGGAGTACTACTCAGCCATAAAAAATATGGTGAACTCCCTATTGTATTACCCTGGATGGAGCTGGAGCCCATTCTTCTAAGTGAAGTACAAAATCAAGAGAATGGAAAAACAAACACCACATGTACTCACCATTAAATTGGTATTAATCGATCAACACATAAGTGTACATATGGGAAGTAATATTCATAGAGTTTTGGGCAGGTGGGAGGGGTGGGGGAGAATGGGTAAATTTACACCTAACGGATATGGTGTGCACTGTCTGGGGGATGGGCACGCTTATAGCGCTAACTCAGAAAATGCAATGGCAATTAATATAATCAAAGTGCTTGTACACCCATAACACTCTGAAATTTAAAAAAAAGAAAAAAAAAGAGAGAGATAGAAAAGATAAGAGAAAGAACCATCGAGTTTAAAATCACACAGACCTGTGTTCAAATTTTGACCCTAGATGCTGAAAGGGTTTCATGTAACTGAACCTTTCTGAACCTGAGTTTCCTTATGTTTAAAATGAAGATAATATTATACCTAATATGCAGATATAAAGTGAATATTAAGCAAGATAATAATGTATATCACTTAATATCTTGCAGACCTGTTTATTTTTAAAATGTAGTTACTTTTCTTCACTGTCAGTTGGCATGCTTAAATTGCATTGTCTCATTTGTTGGTTTTTCTGGATATTAATTGGTACTGTGTAATAAAATGATTCTATGATCAAATACATTTTAAAATATTTTGTTAAATAAGAGTAAACAGTTTTCTTGATTGTAAAAATTCTCCAAGGGTTTGATATGTTAATATACCTTTTTTTAATTTTCAGAGAGAGTCATAACATGCAAAGTTTCCCACACATATTTGATGGAATAATCCATTTTTCTCAAATATGGAAAGGTATAAAAGGTATAAAAAGTGTATTTCACAAGATGTGGTTCTATTTGGAGAAGTCATTCAAGGATAGTCAAGCTCTGTATATTCTATTTAGTCATTTTAATGGCCTTTTCAAAGGCCATGCCATACTTTTGAAGATCCAGCATAGTATTTTTCAGGGAAAGAAATTCTACATCCTCTTTAGGAATCAAATGAGAAACTAATTTTTAAGTATGGTATTCATATATCTGGCTGAGTTCTCTGTTCAGTTGACTTAATCAATATAAATTTGTTACACTAAGAATTTTGTCATATCCATACAATTTGAAAGTTGGAATACAAATCATCATATCAGGTCTTCATTATTTATTAACTCAACATGTTTTCATATAATATAAGCTATTAAGCTTTTTTTGTTTGACAATAATTCTAAGTAAATATTAGTGCTAATTATCTCTTGTACCACATAGAAAAGCACATTTCAACAATAATCTAGCCAGTTAATTGGAAGAGATTTTAAAGAAGAAATTGTTGTTGTTGGGAGAGATTTTAAAGAAGAGAATAGATTTATAATTATATTTGAAGAAGGATCCAAGTACCTGCTCTTTCCTCATAAAATAAGGTCATTCATTGAGTATGTACATGACAAGCTTATATTTTAAAATATTGAAAGCTTTTTTTCCCTTTTTTTCCTGATTTCTTCCTAGGACTTACCTTATCATGCTAGTAAGGACCAGAAAGTTACTCTTCTTGTGTCTTCCTGATCTTTTATAGAGTTAACCAAGAAGTGAACGAATAGCAAATAAAAGATCATCACTCTTTTACATAATCATTTTTTTCCTGGGACTGCTCACACATCTGTTGCCTGCCTTAACCACTGAAAATTGACATTTGCTATATCCTTGGGTTAGTGTGACATTAACTGGAACATCACATTCTGCTAGTATCTCTTTCCTTTACTACTTTTATGCATTTTATGCTATTTTTAAAGTCATGCTGTTGAACATGTCATGACTGAATATGAGAGAATCCAAATATGATGTTTAATATGAATACAAATGTCAGATTGCAGGGAAAACCTTGATGGTCAAATGTGGTAATGGGGAACATTTCCTATGTCCAGTTAATGCTAGAAATGTCATATCAACCAGGTGTCCTTACAAATGTGCAAGCATAATGGTATTGACGAATTCTAAATAAATTCAAGAAAATATAATGTTTCAGGTTAATTTTGAGGAGGAAATACAGTTTCAAATGTATAAGATTCACTGACAACTGAAATATGATATATGAAGGAAAATTATAGCTATATCTTCCTAGGACATTTAACTGTCAGTTTTAGATTGTTAGTCTCTAGTTTGGATGGAATAAATATCAGGGGAAATACCACTGATTCCCACTTTTTTGTTATTGGCTTTTATATTTGCTCTCCTTATTGGGTATGTATAGTCAAGTCATTTAAATTTTCACTAACTCATTTCAAAAAATGATCACAGGTGAAAAGGAGGCTTTTGATATTCATCTTTTTAAGTCTTGATCTGAACAGTTGGTGAAGGAAATTGTTGATAGCCAGATGGCCCCAGAGTCCATGGCCCTTGACACAACCTATTTAGACCATCAAACTCAGGTGCATGCAAACCAGATTCTAGTTACCTTCACCTGCTAGAGAGAGACATCCTTTTACTTCATTTTGAGCTAACCTTCATTTTACCATTCAAGTGAAAATAATGATATTTAATGTGAACTATATAAAGGCTTATTTTGACTTTACAGCATCCTGTGCTCTGAACAATGTCAAATCCATACTTCTTTTATTTGGGAGACTCACTTTCTCTTTGAGTCTGTGGAAGAACACCAGCAGAGGGAAGGGTACTTAGTGGAGTCGCAGTATATAAATCGTTCTGCTGAGAGCATTACAAAGGCTCTGTTGTGCTATCACACAGCAGAACCAATAATGTACAATATGAAAAATCCCTGCCAAGTGCACAGGGAATACAGACAATGTTTGCCATTTCTCTGATCAGCTGTTTGTTATGTGTTGCAAGAGCTTACAGCAATAGAATTAGAAAAGTCTACCACACCCAAAGTCTTTCTACTGTAACAGTAACAACACAAATGCACACACACACACACACACGCACCCTTAAAAACATTAGAATAATATCAACAACAACAACAAAAAAAAAACAGGGGATAAGAGTAGGACTTAAACACAAACATTTCTATAGACACAGAAATGGAATTTTCACAAAGCACCTAATCCTCGTATAACCACTTCCTTAAAGATGCCCTCTAGGTTTCTGAAAGCGCATCGACCATTTGTAAAATGATTAGCAAAACAAAATTTTTAAAGAAAAATCATACCTGGAGATAAAAACCTGAGTACTTTATTTAAAATACTAAAACAAAACCATTTATTCACCCATGAAAAGTTAAAATCTTACTTTCAGAAAATGAACTGCAATATCAGCATCACTGATCTTTGTTTTCAAAATATGGCTCAGACACATAGCAAGAAAATAAAATACTTAAAAGCTCTCACTTAAGATCCTCTTTGACTTTATCTCCTATATTTGAAGATGTGGTTGTATTTATATGGCTGGCAAATACATGAATTCATGTTCTGGGTATTCTTGATTTTAGCTATTATCAATAAGCATTTTCTATTTTTATAAGAAAATTCCATGAAAAATATCATAAAGGATTATATTTTTTATCATAACAGCCTAATGTAACAGTGCAACATTATCTTTTAAAGTTTCTCTTGCCTCTCACCCAAATCTCTCCTTTGTTTCCATTACCGTGACTCCTCCCTCCTTTGTTTCACCTCCGGTGCTCTGGTCCCTCCCTTCTCTTCTGCTTCCGTCTCTCTGTTTTCCCAGCCAGTTCTAATTCCATTTGCAATCCTTGTTTTGCTTTATTTTTTTATTTTTTCTTATTACGGGTACATAATAGTTGCTTCAATCTTTATTTAACAAATTCCTACCTCTTGATTCCTTCGCTCTTTTTGATTTTTGCCTCTACCGTCTTGTTTTTTTTCTCTGTTTTCTCTTCTACTCCTTTCCTCTCTGCTCTAAAATATTCATCTCCTTCTTTTCTCTCTCTGACTCCCAGAAGCATGAAGACATCTTTTGAAATGATACCTTGTAAGTCTTTCCAAATTGTAGGGAACGAAATGTTCAAGCTAAATCATTCCAGTATACGCAAAGTTGTTTAGTTGAATCTAATCATACTTTATAGCCCAGTTCAAAATTCATCTCTACTGTGAAACCTTTTCTCCTTCCTTAGGAAAACAAAATGTTGCTTCTCCGATTTGCCCCCAAAGAACTATATATGCATTTCTATTTTAGAACTTGTCATGTTATACAAGGTTGTTCACATATTCATCTGGTCTGTTAAAGTGTGAATACTTGGTTGGAAGATATATGGCTTAGAAATTTTTTAATCCCCTGCATCCCAAATGGTATGCTAAAGCCAGAACACCCTCAATAAATACAAGTTGAAAAACAAATGTACACAGGTTGTTCTCAGTTTATAGTGCTACTTGCTATTTACAGGAGAAATTACTTAATGTATCGAAATCAAATCAAATTCCTGACATGTAAATTGTAAATAACTACTTCATGGGGTAGTGAAATAATGCTTGTAAAGCTCTTGGCACAGTGCCTGGCACATAGTAATTGCTCAATTTGTTTTTGCTGTTCATTCCTTAGAAAGATAGACCTTTCCTGATTTCAATAGTTTTGATACAGTTATAATTTCTCTTAAAATAAAACTGTTAGAATTCCCCAAACACTTTTTTTGCCAACATCATCCTGAAAATGTGCTGCTGAATGTCTCATTAAATGATATATAGATTCCCTAAAGGTGAAGTTGAAGACTTGAAACTTTTCTGTAATGGGCATCGCTAGGGAGTAGGAACTCCAGATGGTTCATGGCAGAGCCAGCTGTCCAGGGAGCGTTGCTTGATGAGAGCTGTGGCCCACAGAGAGCAGCGAAAAGGTAAGGGACCTTCTAAAAGTGTGTCTCAGTGACCTAGGGTAAGAGTACGTGCACATCACATATGAGATTCACTATTTTGATCCTTTTATGAGTCCTTTATTATCCCATTCAATGTATTGTATGATTCTAAATTCTACTACATTAAAATAAAAAAAAAAGCTAGCTAACCCTTGTTTTGAATATAACAAACCTTTTCTGGAGAAATATATTTTCTTTTAAGCACCCTTAAGGAAAAAAAAATTCTGGTATAAATTATCTCAAGAACATGGAATAGAGTCTTGGTGTTCTGTCTTTAATAAATGTATCTATGCAACAAGGGTTTCTTTGCACATTGCTACTGACAGGCTTTTGTTTGTACTATAGGTAAAAATGGGAGAAAATTTCACAGGCTTTTTTTTTCTTTCTGGAAATTAGGAAATTTTACTTCCACTTCTTGCCTCATGCATCTCATTACCTTTACAAAAATGTCCCTAGATCTTCAAATTTCTGAAATTGCCCAAAAGAATCAAGATTGTTTCCTCCCCCTAAACATACAAACCTTTGCTTAGATATTACCAAAATCTATTTTCCACTGATCTTTGTCTGTTTCTCTATTTTGTACTTGTATTATTAGGCTTTTGCCCTAAAGAATACCACTTTGCACTTATAATAATTGAAATTCATCCTGATTTGTTTTGTAAAATAATTTTCCTATTTCTTCAAAATCATTTTTATTTCCACTATTACTTCTCTTAACTAAACAGCTCTTATAATAGCTCTGATATATATTTTTTCAGTATATTTGCAAGAAATACTTGCCTCCTTTTCTTCCTTCTCCGAGTGTACCAACACTTTCAGAAATATCAAACATTACCCTTCATTTTCTTATGGGTTGCTATATGGGTTTTCCCCTGACCTTACCTTCTTCCCCATGCAGCCTAGGATCCTTGGTCAATGATCTAAATATCTCTCTTGCCAGCATTTCAAGTCCTTTGTGCTCATACTTCCTGTGGCCCTGTCCTACGAATATTTAGCCCTGATGAGATCAGCCATCCATGGTTCATTTCTACATGCTGAGTGGTACCAGAGAAAAATCCTAAAATCATGATGTTTGGTGCTTTTACAAATATATGGCTTCTTGTTTTAACAGTGCCCTCCAGGTTGATTAGTAATTTTAGTGTCATTTATTTGTACACTTTTCCATTTCTAGAGCACCTATTCTAAAACTTTGTTATTTCCTTGAAACCCGGTATTAAATATTTATCTACTTACTCTCAGTATATATTTGCCTCTTATTTTGTAGAGAAAAACAAGATCATCTAAAATGTATTTCCCCCACTTCCTGCCTCTTTCCATTTTTTAAAAAATGATTTCTCCTCAAACATTATACCTCATCTTATGCATGCTGCTTCAAGGAAAATATGGCCCTATTCCTGTTAAATAGACCTTCACCTCCAATCTAGATCAATGGTTCTGCTCAATGACCAAGTTTTTACTGATTGACATCATAACAGAAAAATAGGAAGATTTTCATAAAGTTTTTAAAATCAAAGATTATCTTTATTCTGAAAGATACTCTTCTGCTTTTATTGGCATTGAATAAGTTATTTTATAAATTAAAGCGATTATTACATCCAACTGATTTCTTTAACGTCTTTCCTCTCAGCTGGGTTCTTTCAATCATCTTCCATTTGAAAAAGATCAAGAAGAAAATTGAGATAGATGAAAACATTTCTTGCTTTCCCTGTGTCTACTTTTTTTTTTCTTAAATTTCTGGTTCATTTTAGAGTCGAGCTTCTTAAAATATAATACACATCCACTGTTTCATTTTCCACAATTCCCAGTCACTCTTAACCACTTACATTTAACACCTTTTCACTAAAATTTCTTCCGTTAAGATCAATAATCCCGTCTAACACCACGACCAAGAAACATTTTTTAAGTCTTCATTTTCCTCAATCACAAGATACTTTTGGTACTATTTACCATTCTCACATCTTGGAAAGTTTTTTCTCCCATAACTTTGATAATGTAATGTTTTCATGGTTCCTCTACAGACATTTATACTTGAGATCTTCCTATATGCAAAACTCTTAAGCCTCGGTGTCCTTCAGTGTTCCCTTCGTAGTCCATTTCTAGTCTCACGTTGCTCACTCTGTGTGTAATCTCATTCCTATTTCTGACAGCTTCAGATACTCTGTATCTCATAGCAGATCTCTTTACAGAGCTACAAATCTTTGATATTAACTTCCCACTGTGCATTTTTATCCATATATCCTGTTAATTTCCAGCTAAATATGCTCAAGCCCCAAATCCTCTTTTACCCTTACATATTTTCTCCCTCCATACATTACATCAAAATGGTACTACCCTCAAACTCGTTGCCCAAGTCAGAAACCTACTTCTCCCTTCCTTTCAGTCTCCAGCCAATCTGTTGTCTAAAGCAACTTGCATATTCTTCCTGGCTTCTCCATTCTGGCTAGCGCCACCTTAATTAGTTTTCTCTTGATTTCTTACCGTGATTACAGCAATATCATTCTGATTCCAACTTATGTTTCAAAGTGCACTTAGAATGACCTTTCTAAAATTGCCATGGTTTCTGTAATCTGTAGGATGAAGTCACGCTTTTCACAGTCCCCTCCAGGGGTATTTCCCAGCCCTCCTCTGCATCTTTCTGTGCTTGCCTTACTAGACCATGGTTTATGCTGGGTGCATGCTTTCCTCTTCTTAGAATGTCCTTCTCTTTCTCCCAAATTCTTCAACATTCAGCTGAAAGCTGTCTCTGACTACAGGTACAGCTGAAACTTCTGTCTGAGGAGGCTTCCTTGATCTCTCTAAGAGAACTTGAAACATTACTTGTTAAAGGATTGCTTACTTGCCTTTGCTCAGCACAAGATTATGAGCGTCTGTACTACGAGGATTTTGTCTTTTTCATCTGCTCTGGAGCCTGGTTTGTAGCAACCACTTAATGGATGTGCACTGGCAGATAGCATTCTATTTTCTCAGCATTGAAACTAATTTCTCTTCTTAAAAATAGAATATTAGAATGCCCAGCTCATCCCTAGGAGTTTCATCAGTCTTTTAGTCATGAGCATTGTATCTAGCTTGCTAACGACAATGTTAAGCTTTTTGATTTAAAAACAGTGATGAGGCTTCCCTCACATAACCGTTTGGAGCAAGTTGAAGCTTATGGGTTCAAAAATAAATTAACGATGGAAGTAGTGGTATATCTTTGGCTAAAGCTGTTGAAAATGTGTGACATTATTTAGAAGAGCTCATTTATAAGCTGATACTGGCAATACCCCAAATATCCATACACTAATAATATGTTCAGTAGAAAGCTGGTAACTGGCTGGAAAACTTAACTAGAAATAATTTTTCTTGAAACTAAGGACTTCTGATGTCAAAGAAAGAACTTAATGAGAAATAAATAAATAAATAAATAAAAGATAAATTAGTTTCTTCAAATATTGTTCTCCTATTAACAAAACTATGAGTGGCAATGAAAACCCAATTAATTCAAAAATAGTCTTTTTATTCCTAAATTTTAGCATTGTAACTACATTTTTATTAGACTAGTCACAGATCTAAATCCATTTTCTCATGGCAGTTCCTAGAGAAAAGTGTAAAATATGTGACTTTTATCTTTGGCATTCTAATAAGTTCCTATTATAATGTCTTTCTCCCTCTCACTGAGCCCCTCCTCATTCAATCCCCCACCTCTACATGCACCGATTATATTTCT
>RJWJ010014080.1:0-38584 GCA_004363605.1 Indri indri | reverse complement strand
TAGGCTTCAGAACCCCTAAGCAGGGATTATAATTTTTGCCATGGTTTGGCCATGGGAAATTTTTATCCAAGTTCAGGCCCAATTTTTAGTCATTCTCTCCTTCCCTCCTCACAACAGTAATCTCAGAATGGAATTATTAGCCCCATTTAACAGATGGGGAAATAGAGACCCACATCAGGGCTCAATTCAGTCCACAATTCTCATTCATTTCTTGTCACTGTTCCCTCCCTATGGTGAAGCCTTGAGGCAGGTGTTGGACTTAGATACCCTGACTTCTACTTTCCTTTGGTGTTCAGATTGTCCATTGGAAATTGCCACATTCCAGGGATATAGCAATAGCCAAGACCAATACAGCCCTTACTCCATGGAGCTGCATTCTAGCGAAGACAGAATCTTTATAGTAATATAAAGATTAAATTCTTCATTATAACTGTGCTGAGTGCTTCAACAGAGAAGTCTAGCCTCCAAGAGAGCATATGACCACAAGACCTGGCTTGGCCTGGTGAGCCAAGGCAGACTTCTCTGGGGCAGCAATATTTAAGCTGAAATCAGGTGATTATCATCACCTTGCTGGACCCAGAAAGTTCTGCATCCTGAGCAATTTTGAGTAAACATCGCTTCAGATACCATGTACTGCTAAGGAAGGACCACCAGTCCAGGATCAGGAGTCCCTGTTTTGGTCTCAACTTTATTATGCACTAGTTCTGTGACCTTAGGTGATGTATTTGCATCTCTGAGTCCCTGTTTTCTCATCAGTGAAAATGAAGAACTTAGATTAGCCAGTGGTTTCCAACTTTCATTTGGTGGGTTGGTTTTGTTTTGTTTTTTTGAAGCAGGGTCTTACTATTTTGCCCAGGCTGGCCTCGAACTCCTGGGCTCAAGGGATCCTTTTGCCTCAGCTTCCCTAGATGGGTTTTTTTGTTTGTTTTGTTTTTTGCTTTAAAACACAGAACCTAAAACGCATTAAAGCTGAACTATAAAACCTGTGTGTTTGCCTTTCCCCTCTCCTGCCTTTCTTTCTCCTTGATCACTGTGGCAGTCCCTAATTCCCCTCCAGGAACTCCAATGACCTGCAAACCAGAGTCTGAAAATTTCTGACCAAGGAGATTTCTGAGATCCCTTCCAGATGTAAAATTGCAAGATATTAACTTGGGGTGTGGGGACCTCACCCACATTTTCTACTGTACATGGATGTGGAAGGCAATAGGGTCATGAGATGACAACGCCATTGACTCAGGGATTCAAAACTCTTCTGAAGAGCCTTCCTGAATGAAAGAGGCTGAAAAGCTAAAAATTACATTTCCCAGATCTTTTCCAGCTAGTATTCCACGTGTGACCCAGGTCCACCAAGCCAAGACAACCACAGAAGCCTTGGAAGGCAAAGGTGAGCAGTGTGGGTGGGGGCCATGTGCAGGGTGGGTGGATCTTCCTCCCTCTGCAGAAGCAGAGGGGTGTGGCTTTTCTGGAGCAGGGGGGATGATGGTTCTGTCCTTAGCTTCACAGGTGCTGGGTGGCCAGTAATGGCAGCAGTGGGTTTCCTCTAGAACAGTCGAGTTCAGCTTGGGCGTTTTCCCTGGCTGCACAATTCCTGAATTTATAGCATCCAAGCATGATTCGAGCCCCCTGGAAATTCTACAAGCTAAATAATACCCTGTAACAAATCCCTTTCTACTTAAACTAGTGAGGGTGGATTGTGTTGTCCAAAAGCCATGGCCAGGAAGCACCAGAGCAGACTTTTAGATGGCCCTTCCCAAAATGCCTGGCCCTTATCCTTCTGGGCTGATCCCACCTCCTGCCACTGTGTGTTTCTCTGCACAGCGGACAGACTCAGGTGAGTCTCTCTACACCCACCACAGTAGTCACACCTGTGAAGGCACACACTAGAGACTCTGAGAGTCCTGAGTTTGAATTCCAACTGCCACTTAGGACAGTACTAAGTGCAACTGATTCCTTAATTTTCTGTTTTAAGATTCTTCATTTGCAAAATGGGCAAAATCATTCTACTGACCACAGAAAGTCGTAGAGATAATCAGATGACACAATGTAAGAGAAGCTCAGAGCAAAGCACTGGCACATGGGAAAGGCTCTCAGTTGCTGTAGTTGATGTTGTTATTACCTTTGGCTTTAGTGATCAGCACCCCTCCCATGGCTCACCAATTCGATTATAGTCTGCGGCATCTGCCTGTAATTTTACACATGGCACAGACAGAACTAAGAGCTCTCTTGGTTCTAGCATCCAACCTGGAAGCCAGGCCTCACCTCTGTACTAGTGAGGATTCTTGGTTACAAGCAAGCGACCGACTTGCCATCTTCAGTAGAAAAGAGTGTTTGGAAAGATAAAGACAACTTTCTGAATCCATTGGTGGTGGGAGAACCAGGCTTGGAAAATGACAAGAAATGAAGGATGTTGGAGAGGCAAGACAACTATCCTCTAGCAGTCACTCTCTGCTGCTACTGGAAGTGAAGTGTCACTGTCCCTTCCTCTTGGTTCACCCCCTCCACAGCCAAAGACTCTGACTGGCCTGCAGCCAGGGTGTGGGGAGAGGGACCACCTGACCCTTGGGTTTCCATAGCAGGAAATGGGGCATTGCCTCCCACCAAGATGATGCTCCCTGAGAAACCCCCAAAACCAAAGAGAAGAATTGGATGACAGTGTATTAGTCAGTGTTCTCCAAGAAACAGAACGAATAGGATGTGTATATACATACTACACAGAAAGAGATTTATTATAAAAAATTGGCTCACATGATTATGGAGACTGGCAAGTGCCAAGGTCTGCAGGGTGAGTCAGCCAGCTGGAGGCCCAAGAAAGCCAATGGTATAAATCCAGTCCAGAGACCAGTGGACTAAAGACCCAGAATGAGCCAATGTTTCAGTTTGAATCCAAAGGCAGGAAAAAGTCAACGTCCCAGTTCGAGTCAGCCTTTTTGTTCCACTCAGATCTTCAGCTGATTGGAAGAGGCCCAACCCCATTAGGAAGGGCAAACTGCCTTGTGTAGTCTATCTATTTAAAAACATTAATTTCATCCAAAAACAATCTCATAGAAACACCCAGAATAATGTTTAACCAAATATCTGCGCACCCCATGGCCCAGTCAAGTTGACACATAAAATTAACCATACCAGACAATGACCCTCAGCGTCTTTTAGGATTCTTCAGGGGAGCAGGTGTGTCTCTCTAAAGCTACTGATGAGGATGGGGCTGTTGTGTGGGATAAGGTCTCCCAGGCAACACAGAGGCCTTAATATCTACAGTAGCCCTCATGGCTGAGGACAGGCTGAGGTCATGGGAGAATCTATTGTTCTGCAGAGTAGGCCCCAGACTGACAAATTCTAAGAATCTTGGCTTATGAGAGAAATACACAAATTCTTTTCCACAGTAGACTCCTCAGGCCAGCTTTCCTTCCTTGGTACCATGTGGATGGATTAGAAACATTTTCTGTCCTCAACAGTCTGACATCCCAATCAGGTTTTGTAATAGCTCTACTTATCATGGAGCACCTGTCCCAGACCATTTATGTTACTAACACCCATTCGTCCCTGTTATGATACATTTCTGCTTGGGAGTCTTGTCATCAGAAGACCAACCTCTTTATATGGTACACTGAGTCTGTCATTCCCTGGACGATTGGTGTTAATGTCACTTGAAAATACCGATGCATTAATATATTTCCTCCCTTTCACTATAAACCTTGAACACAGTGCACCAAAGAGGCCTTCAAAATGATGAGCCTTCCCATCTCAACAGGCTTTTCAGGGTGGATCAGTCTCATTTTTGAGCAATTTTCAGGTGAACATACCATCCGAGCCTCCTCAAATTAACCAATTACTGCAAATAATAGATTTTCTTTTGTGGATATTGTGATATATACCTCTTTGTTTTCAGTTAACAAAAAGAAAAAGTGAAAACTTCCACAAGAAAATTTGCCAAATTCCATAAAACTTATTTAATCATTTAATCAAATTAAGTAGAAAAATCTTACTCCCTAACAGGGACTATAACAGTCAGTTTCATGAATTGAATTGTTCTCTGCAAAAGAACTTTTCTTCCTAGAGAATGAATAAACTCAATTGGGCATGAGGTTTTTAAGGCTCTGCTTGAAGTTTTAAGAAAAGTCATTTTTGCTATGTATACACTATTTTAATTCTCTAAAATGAAACTTAAAATATTTGAAAATTTGTGCTATTAAACCATGGCCTCTTTCTTACATACCATGGCAGAACTACTTTTGAAGTACGTCATGTTTTTTAAAATAGAGATTTTGAATAACTGTTTCAAAGGGTCACTCCTGATTTAGCAAGTGGATTAACTAAATTTAGCACTTATTCAAACTCTTTCTATCACTAAAACTCAACTTTTCTGGACTCTGGCTATCTCTATTTCCCATATGATGTTATTTGTCGGCAGATGTCCCCTCCCATCCTGGGCACAGGAGATAGGTAATAATAAATAACAGTAAGTGGCGATGAAATAATCTTGTCTCAGAACCCCACCCACCAAGTCCCAGGTCGCACCCTTCTCCACACAGGGGCCCCCCACATTCCAGCTGTCCCCAGGCTTGCCCCCTGTATTGCTGATAATTGTTGTCATCTTGATGGAAGCAACCTGGTCACCCCTGACAGGTAGCAACGTCCACATCAAAACTCTGTACCCCAGCCACAATCTGGGCTCACAGTCACCACACTGAGTGGGGAGGAGGTTCCCCCCCAACCATGGGCACAATTCTTTTTTTTTTTCTTCCCCCATCCTGGGAGATTTCACACTCAAATTTTCTTACAACTCCCAGGTATTTTCCACTTTCTTTATGATTTGTGCTTCCAAAGTACTGATGTTGAAAATACTGATAATCATCATCATCATATAATAAGCGCTTTTTATATGCCCAGCACTTCACGTGGATTATCTCAACTGAGCTGTACAAAGGCCTGCTCCGTTCTTGCTTGCTATGGTTGTGACTAGGAACAGGCACTTCAGAATCTGTCTGGGTCCCAATTCCAATCCCGAGATCTTAGACAAGTTACAAAGCCCCTCTAAGCCTGTCTTTCCTCAACTGTAAATGGGGATAAGAATAGCCTCTACCTCAAAGTAGAGTAAAATCATTTAAAAAGAGGAAAGAAAATGGTGCACATGCCACACTTAATGGTGCGCGGCATATAGTGGGTGCTCAGCAAGTGCTAGTGTACTCTGAGTATCTCCACCGGTGTGAGCTGCAGATTCCCAGCCTCAGTGGTCTCCCAGTCAGGGGCCACTGCAGCCCTCACCACTGCCCCTCCTGCCACCCTTCTCCAATTGCCAGGACTGAGCTGTGACACTTGGAGTCTCTCCCACTTTGGGACGAGCAGCCCTTGCCCCTTGGCTCTGCTTATTCTGAATCCACTGGCTGACAGGGCTCCACCAAAGCCCTGGGCCAAGCTCACAAAACAGGACCCTCTTCTTCTGCGGTCTGAAATTACCCAAAGTCCTATGGTCTTTTTTTCCAAACTAAGTAACTTGATTTCACTTGATACCTTCTTTGTTCTTAAAAGAATGGAATTATTTATTTCCATTCTCGGTTTGAAAAGAACCAACTCATCCACTCACCCTGCTGCAGGGTCCTGTTCCCAACCTGGAAGATGCCAGGGCTGTGGTCTATTCGAGTACTAGGCTGCCTAGAGACTGAAACTATCCCATGTCACTCACAGATATTCTATAAAGTTTTAAATGTACGTGGATGCTACCGTGAGAAATACAATGCCAGGTACTTCATAAGCATGTCAGGGTGTGCAACGTGTGACATTAAAAACGGGCTCTTCTTCCTTTAAAAAGCTGGAAACTCCTGATGTCATGGAAAGAACACTGGAAGAGAAGTCAAGCCGTCTGGGACTGTGATCCTGCACAAATCGCATCCCCTCCCTGGACCTCAGTGTCCTCATCTGCAAATGATGGCAGCTGGAAGAGCTAACCTCTAAACCCCAGCACTAAAATGTTACGAGTCTAAAATCACTCTCTCCTAGCTAGGTGAAGATGAATATTTATAAGAATGGCTGACATTTTTAAAGGAAGGAAGCCATATAGATGTGCTCTATACCCACATGAAATAAACGGCAGGTTAGCGTCTGCTAGTCTTTCTATCAAGTGTTGGTTTTTGTTACTTGTATCTCCCCTCTAACAACTTCACTTTGCCCTTCCTCGTCACTGCTGTTCTGAGAGTCCTCTCCTGCGCCTCCAGCATCCTGTGTGTGCCTTTCAAGATTTATTAATGCCAGTATTTTCTCAGTGATTATAAGGTGGCTGTTATTGCCTCTGTCCATTATTTATCCATTTCACTTGCTTAGTTTTATTTTTGTTTTCCATGCCCTCCAGGACCTCTCCTTGGGCAGATTGCTTTCCATTACCATAACCTTAACACTCTGTTCTAAGCCAAATTGTCCTCTGTCGCCCTTTTACCATCTTAAATTCATCTGTGGGAGATGTGATCGCGAACACTCCAAATTGCTTAAACATTTGCCCCTTTCCTACGACGGCTTATTTCAAAAGAATGAAATTCTCACGGTCGAGTGATGTGTTTACGAGCTCACCATCAGTTGTGCCTTTGTGCCCAGTTCTGAGCAGTTTTCTGGATCTTTCTGTCACCTCTCCCTCTCCACCCTCCTCCCCTCACCCACTCTACCTACCTCTGCACCCACCAATCCAAATGCCTCTTCCTGTCTGGACAACCAATCAGAAAACGTCCTCCTTCCAAGCATTTATTAAGCATCTGTGAGTGAGTAAAGCCTCTCTAATAAAAGAAAAGAGCTTTGAGGTTTCAGGCCAGGAAAGAGAACAAACAAATAGGAGAGGGGGGCTGTGTCCTGTAAGTTTTACCTTCTCTTTGGTGAAGGCAGAGAGAGAAGTCTTAAGCCCTCCAAAGTGACAGAGCACTTGAAATTCTTTTCTGTTTGGAAAAGACTCTCTCTGTCGTCACCGGGAGAGACATGGCCACCGCTTTAATACTTTGGCTCAATCATGGACACAAACTATTCCTCCTGGATTATTTTAGAACAGCTAAAGCAGATTGGGATTTTCCATTAGACTTTGTTAAATACTAAGGGATAATAAAAAGTGCACAAAGAAAATATCAGAAACATTTTTCAAATCAAGACTATGAAGTGCAGTATCCTTATCCTGTCATTGCTATTTTATAGAGCCTGGCCCTTTCCCTGCATTGTCTGAAGTGGTTACTCATGAACCTCAAGAGAAGGCCAACTCCAAATGTCCCCTGCATGAATGTCTTGTTTCCCAGCTTCCAGCCTGCCTCTCTTCTTCGAGACAAGGCGGCCTCGAGAAGCTAGCAGTCTTACCCATACAACCATCATTAATTCAGCAAACACTTCCAGCCGCCTCATTTCTGTGCTAGGCACAAAGGTATAAAGTACAATGTGACACCCACCTACCCTCCAGGTTTGTATTCACTAGTGGGGGAGGCAGACCTGCAAATTACCAATTCTGCTGCAGGATCGTGAGTGCTAGGATGGGAATGTGCACAGAAAAGTGATATCTAAATCAGATTGAGGAGTCAAGGAAGAATTTCTGGAGTCTGTCATGCTTGAGATGCGATACGAAAGATGATTATGATCAGCAAGATTGGTTTAAAAAGAGAGGAAGAAGAAGGTCATTGCAGGCAGCAGGAACTGCATACACAAAAGCCTGACTCTCTGGGAACCTCAATTAGCTGTGTTTGGTTGAGCCAAGGGTGTGAGGAAGAATCTCAGGGGGCAGAGGCCAGAAAGGCGGTCAGAGGGCTGCACCAGGAAAGGATTGTGCAGCGAGCGAAAGACTGTGAACTCTACGCTGACAGGTCTGGGGAACCACTGAAGAATTTTTAGCAGGGGATTGACATGATCAGATTTGTGATTTTGAAACTCTGGCAGCGATGTCTAAAAAAAGAAAAAAGGGAGAGGGGAGAAAAGGACAGGATTCAGTATGGAATCTGTTTGAATAATCCAGGTAAGAAATGATGAGGGGTTAAGCTAAGGCAGATGCTATAGAATTTTGTGACTAGTTTGATACCGGAATGGGAGGGAGAAAAGGAAGGAAAAGTCTAGAATACCTCCCAGCTTTGTGGTTGAAAACATCAGCTAAATAATAACAGCTAACTTAATTGAATACTTCCATTCAACTGTTTCTTATCAAAAGCCTACTATATGCCAGGTGTAGTTTTAAGTACTAGAGATACAGCAGAGGAGAGAAAAAGAAAAAAAAAATAAAAACTCCTACCCATATAGAGTATGTAGGAAAATTATAAATACTAGGGAAGAAACCTGATGCAAGGAAACACAATAGGAGCGTGAGGAGTGGAGAGAGTTTGAAAATTTAAATAGGGTGCCTAGGGAAGGCTTCACTGAGAAAGTGGCTGAGAAGTGGGGCATGTGGCTCTTTGGGGGACAGGCATTCTGAGCAGAGGCCTTGAGGCAAAGTGAACCCCTGAAACAGCCAGTGTGGCTGGGTGGAGGGATGAGGGGAAAAATAGAAAGAGATGAGGTCAGAGGTCGAGGGAGGGACATGAGGGTACGGGTCATCTGGGATCGTGCAAGCTGTTGTAAGGCTCTGGCTTTCACTCTAAGGGAAACGGGAAGCTGTTGCAAGGTTTCGAGCAAAGCAGTAATGTGATATGACTTGCATTTTAACAGGGTCACTCTGGCTACTGTGTTGGAAATAGACTGAAGAGGGGCAAAGCTGGGAGCAAGAGACCAGCTTGGAGGCCATTCTAGCAGCACAGGTGAGAGGTAATGGAGACCAGGATGATGGCAGTGGGGATTGTGAGACATGGTACGTTCTGGATGCATTGTGAAAGTACAACAGGATTGGATAATGTGTTAGATGTGGGTGTAAGAGAAGGAGAAGACACCAAGAATGCTAGCCATGGAGGTGCCAGTGATTAAAACAGGGAGACTGCAAGAGGAGCAAGTTTGGAGGAGGGGAATAAAAAGGGCTTGTTTTTGACATGTTAATTTTGAGATGCCTATCAGATATCCAAGTGGAGATTTAAAGAAAGCAATTGAGCACACAAGTCTAGAGTTCAGGAGAGAGGTCCAAGCTGAAGCTATAAATTCGGGTCATCAGCATAGAGATGGCACGTAAAGCCATGAGATTGGAGGATACGTCACTGGATGTCCCACTTACAGCAGTGATTGAAGATGGGACAGGGACAGGGTCTGTGGTGAGTGCAGGTGCTAATGGAAATCAGCAGTCCCCTGCTGACTTGAGAAGTCATTTCGGGTCCTAGGACAGGGGAGACTAACTTCCCCAGACAGAAGGGGAAGGGTTGCTTCTACCGACAGAGAAGCTCATCAGAAGCTCATCAGGTCCTCTGTCTGATCAGAACCTGCCCATATGTCCCCACCTCAATTTTCAGGATCCCTCTTCTTCCCAGTCAATTCCCTGACTTTCACATAAAACCCTTCAAGGTTGTGAATTCTTTCTTTATAATGGCTTTTTAAAGATATAAATCACATACAATAAAATTCACCCATTTAAATTGTACAATTTAATGATTTTTTAATATATTCACGGATGTAAGTTCTTTGTGCACTGTAGTTCAGTCATCTTCAAAATCAGACTTTAAAATTAGGTTCGGATTTCAGAAATCTTGGCCCCGTACCTACGGAAGGTAAGGGTTTCTTCCCGGGCAGTTATAGAAGCTTTCTGACTCATCACCTGGATCTCGAGCTGGAAATGTCAGCATTGAGCTCATCACTTTCTTTCCCCAAGCTCTCCAGCAGACTTAGAAGCAACCAACTTCTTCGTAATTTTTATTTGTACTAAAATCTGACGTGGCAGCAGACACTTGGTACTCAACGCCTTGCTTTCTCCGGGAGTTTGATTGCAGTGACCACAGGTGGCCATTTAAGTAAACTTTTGCCATTGCATGCCATAGGCTACGGGTGTCCAACTTACCATTGACAGCACGTCTTTAATTCCTTTAAATCTAGCCAGATCAATGAACCAATTCCAGATTCCCACCCTTAAGTTCTATTTCCCTGGAACCACTTTTGATACCAATAACTATATCTGTCAGGGTTCAATCAGGGAAGCAGAGTCACTATGGGTGTAATAGGATCATGAATTTATGATAGGAATAGGACCTTTCACAACTGTGGAAGGAGCTAGGGATGTAAAGTTCTGGAAATGGTGTTGGATGATCAGGGAAGGAGTCAGTCAATCTGAGAAGCCAGACATGTCTGACCCCTCTGAAGGGAGATTAATGGACAGGTCTATGGGAAGCTTTGGCCTTGGTGCAGCTGGTGTTTCTGTGGGTTCACAGTCAGATGTCTGTGGTGGGCCTGGGGTCACTATGGCAGTAGAGGCAGCGGTTGGAGAGAAGAGCTGGCCATGGAGAGGAGGATGCTAGAGACTGCTGGGCACCTACACACTGTCCTGACCATCTGCATCTGACTGTGAGGACCTCCAGGGTAACGGCTGCTGCTTCATGTCTGCCTTCCAAATATTACTATCACTCAAGTTCCTGAGCTGGAATCACACAGGGAAGGGGAAACTAAGTTCCCAGCTTAATTAAATGACATGGTACAAACCACCATGCATGCAATGATTGAACCCTGGGGCATTCCAACATTTGCAGGTCAGGAAGATGAGAAGGAAAAAGCCAAATGACTGAAAAAGGGGGTGGGGGGAGGTACCAGAAAAGTTGAAAGAAAAGCTAGGAGAATTTGTTGTCTGGGACCCAAATGAAGAAAGGCATTTCAAAGAAGGGAGAACAATTTAGAGTGTCAAATGCTGTTGATGGGTCAAGAACAATGACTGAGAAACAATCATTGAATACAGCCATAAAAAAGTCATTGATGGCCTTCAAGAGAATGGTTTTAGTGGGATGAGGGAGCAGTGTGATTGGAGTGGGTTCAAAGGAAAATGAGAGAGAACCGGAGACAGCACATCTAACCAAGGGGTCTTGCTGAAAAGGGAAGGGGAGAAAGGAGGCAGTGACTAGAGGGGAAAATGAGATTAAGAAGGAACAGCAGCACTTTTGTATGTGGGAGGGAATGATCCAGTAGAAGGAAAATCAAGGGAGATAGGAGGCAGGGTGGAATTTAGTGTGCAAATGCAGGAGGTGGCCTTAGCTGAGAGCATGAAGAGGCCATCCACGGCTTCAGGAGCGAAGAAAGAATAAATGGGCAGAGACATGGGATGATTGGGACGATGTGGCCGTAAGAGCTTGTGGAAGTTCTCTTCTGATTGGTGCAATTTCCTTAGTGAGATTAGAAGCAGGGTCATGAGCTGAGAGCAAGGATGGCGTTGGAATCATTGAAATTTTAAGGAAGAAAAGAGAGTTTGAAGCAGCGATGGAAGATTATATTTTTCAAAGATGTCCAAAACAATATATATCCCCTTTCACATGCTCTCCTTACAATGTGATGTTGCGATCTTTCTATCAAGAGGTGGAGTCTATGTCCTGCCCCTTGAACCTATGGGGTGCTTTGTTACCGTTTCCAACAATAGAATGAAGCAGAAATAACGCTGCCTGAATTCCAAGGCCAGGTCATGGAACATGGTACAGCTTCTATCTGGCACACTCTTTCTCTCTCTCTTGCTCAGAACATGTGCCTTTGGAGCTCTGAGTCACCACGTAAGAGGTTTGGCTACCCCGAAACTGCCATGCTAGAGAGGCCACATACAGAGTTATATGAGTAGCCCCAGGTGTTCCTGCATGCAGCTCTTCCAGCCCAGGTGCCAAACATGAGGGTGACTGACCCTCAGAGGATTCCAGTCCCAGCCTTTGAGCCACCTAGCTGATGACCAGTGGAGCAGAGACAAGCTGTCCAACTGAGCTGTGCCTAATTTGCAGATTCATGAGCAACATAGATATTGTTGCTGTTTTAAGCCACTACGTTTTGGGATAATTTGGTATGCAGCCAACATAATTGGAAGATAGTCACCTAGGAAGTTGTCTAGGGTGCCATCAGTTGAAGCCATGGGTTTGGGTTAATTTACCCAGAGAATATGGTTTATGTCAGAGCGGCCTGGGGACATTTTCAAAATATACATGGTAACCACTTTTCTGTCCCTGGGTCTATCTAAATGGGAGTGGGAGGAGCTAGAGGAGGAGGAAGGCACTCTTCAGTGTTTACATTTTGAAATGGTTCCACAGGTAACTGATGCGAACTCCCAGGGTGAGAATCATTGGCAAAAATAAGAAGCACAGAGGGTTGAGGACCAAGTTCCATGGAGACTGACATTTAAGTGTAAAGTGAGCAGAGGGGAGTGTTCTTGAAGAGTGTGTGTCAAATTTTTCTAGAAACAGCTTTATTAAGGTATAATTTATATATCACAAAATTTATCCACAGTAAGTATATAATCCAATGATTTTTAGTCAGTTTATAGAGCTGTGCAACCAATACCAAAATCCAGTTTTAAAACATTTCCACCATCCCAAAATGTTCCCTTGTGTCTCATTGCTGTTAAATCCCTGCTTTTACTCCAAGCCCTGGGAAGCCACTAATCTACTTTCTGTCTAAGTAATTTTGCCTTTTTTGGACATTTCAAATAATGAAATCATGTAATATGTAGTCTTTTGAATCCGGCTACTTTCATGTAACAATGTTTTTGAGGTTCATCCACATTGTAGCATGCATTAGTACTTTGTTCCTTTTTATTGTGGAATAATATTCCATTATTGGATAAATCACATTTTATCTATTACCAGTTGATAAACAACTGAATTATTTTAAGTTTTTTGGCTATTATGAATAATGCTGCTATGGACAATCATGTACGTATCTGTGTGTGGATATACGTTTTTGTTTTTCTTGAGTAGAATCTCAGGATTCTAGAATTTCTGGGTTCTAAAGTAAGTTTAATTTTTTAAGAAACTGCCAAACTATTTTTCAAAGTTGACCCTTGCTCTTCTCCCTGCACCCTGGGAAAAATTTGGATGACACACCCTCTAAGGAGCAGGAAAAAAGGAGAGTTTGGGAACACATATGCATTAATAGGTGATGTCCTGTCACAAGAAGTATTCTCTCTGTTTTCCAGATTAAGAAATTGAGTGTAACTTTGGGCGTGCACGCTAAAAGAAAGACAAAAGAAAAAGAAAAGAAGAAATTGAGGCCTGGAGTGAGTAACCTGCCCATGGTCACACAGCTGGTTTGAGGAAAGTCTCACCAAACTCTGCCTTGAACTTCTAGGGCACTACCTTGAACTTGTGGAGCTGACACCATATAATTTACTGTTTCATTCAGCCAGCCCTATGTTATTCTTGTTTTGTTCCCTGGCTGTTTTGTGTTCAATTGGGGTAGCTTTCCTTAGCCTTGGGTTTCTGGTATAATTATTCCACCACTGCCTCCCTTAATTACATGGCTCTTGTCCTCCAACTCTAATTTTCATGTATCTTTACATTTATTCTGAGCCTCCTCCAATCCTTTCTTGGAAGGAAATGAATCATAAAAGTTTAAGTCAATAAAATAGCAGTTTCATGTATATTACTGTTACATCCCCAAATGGATGGAGAGCACCTTGAAGATAGGAATTGTGTGTTAGACTTCACTTGCTCACAGCCCCCCAACCCCTAGAGGGGCACCTGGAGTTGTCTCATAAACCCTTGTTTCATGAATACTTTGAACTGAGTGAGGGGGTGGGAGCTAGCATTTATTGACCACTTACTCCTTGTCGGATACTCTACTAACAATATTTCAGTTCATCCACACAAGGTGTTAGTCTTCCTGTTTTAGAAGAATGACCAACTCATCCTGTTTTGCCAGGACTTTCCTGGTTTTAGCAATACAAGTCCTGTGTCCCAGGCAAATCCAGGATAATTGATCACCTTACATTTTAGAGATTAGGTCACTGAATCTCAAAGAGATTGGTTACCTTCTCCAACTTGTCTCACAGATTCAAATCCAAGTTTGTCTAGAGTAGGGAACTAGTTTATTAATAGGACAGATCTGAGTATAGACAGAAAAGAAAGTGGGGTTGTCCAGGGCACCCTGGTAAAAGGCTGTGGCACACGCCAGCAAGTGGCCCTGAGTGCAGTTGCAGGACCAGGAGAAGTAGCTGTAAAGTCCCACTGTAGGTGGGGCTGTTGGTGGCAGGGCTTGGAGCTGGTTTGAGGATTAACCATAGAGGGATAGAGCCGAAGGACGAGAGAGCTCACTCAGGATTCTCACCCCAAACAGGCTGCCCAGAACTTTTGTTGCAGCTGCTGATGGTCTGGCTGCTTCCTGATTGTATCGCAGACTTGATTCAAGCTGACTGCATCAGCTGACACTAAATTTTCCACTTACAGAGTAACAAATGAGTGATTTGGACCTGATCATTATTCCCTGCTTACTACTCACGTGCCAAATATTTATAGAAACTAATACAGCAGTGAGTTCGCAGCTGATAATAGGAAAGCCATCAGCTCCCCGCAGTCATCGCTCTTCCCCCGGCAGAGAATCGCTCAGCCTTGAAGGAGATCAGCTGAAGACCTTAAGCTGCGTGACAAGGATCACATTTCTCTTTCGCAACAAAGAAATTTAGAGGCTCTCTGGAAATCTTTCCTAGGTTCTACATTTTTGCCTATTCAGTTTCTTTGCCTCTGAATCTCTACCTCTCTTCAAGTCACAAAAAATGAGGCCGTGTGGTACTAAAAATCCAAGACATGCAAATTCCACAACTGTCCCCAGCAGTTTCTGATACTTCCCGGACAATGGGATAGCCCAATCGATTGCTTTCCTCAGGCTCAGGGATGACCAAGGGCCGAGCGTGTTGGCTCCCATAATCCAGCCGAGCTCGTGCTCATGGAGCCCCTCCCTGTGCTGTGCCCTGAGCTCACAGCTGGGTGCACAAGCCGAATGGCACGGACCCTGCCCCCAAGCTGCTCACAGGACATCGAGGTACTCACAGCTTTAAGGCACCTGTGAAGAAAAAAATATGTCATTATGCTTTATGTTGCTGATGTGATTAAAAAACAGTTTTATGTCCTTCAAAAGGTCCACAATGATAATAAAATGGAGCGACACAAGGACATGCTAACCAACTATCAATTCGGAAAAACATCTTCAGAACAACAAAATAATAGGGAAAACAAATTTATCATGGCCTTGTATGTGGATAAAACCAGTGAATTCAGCCTTCCCTACCATTGTTTGTGATTTTGCATTTTTCCAGATTCCTTTTTCAAATAATTTTATCCAAATACAACAAATTTTAAATTATGTGTCTCAGACACTCTAGGGTTTATTAGCTGAACAATTCTGTGATTCTCCATCTCAGCTGTATCTGCCACCTATTCTTAGAGTCTACAGTTTCCTTGACAGATTCTCATAAATCAGGTTTTACAAGGTCATATAATTTAGATTACATTTATATTCTTATTGTAAGAGAAATTAATATCAAGTGGAAGCTTTCAATTTTTAAAACACTGGGCTCATCTGATTCTGGAGAAATGAACTTTCACCTCGAATTGCTTTGATTTGCAATGCTTTCAGCTGCCAGAACTCTAAAAGCCAATTTATGGTCTGGATTTGAGAGTTTTCTACTTTTAATTAAGTATATAAATCCCCTTACCTCACTTTCCATTACAGCTATGTGAGGGCCCAACCTTGCTCTGTCGAAGTGCGGAATATATCATGCATCTGACTAGCAGTAAATCCATCCTTCAAGACTTATCAGATGGTCATGATCTAGCAAAGGTGCTCAGAAGATCAGTGTTTCAAATATACACCCTAATGTGGATAAAAGAAACTTAGCTAATAATTTTTTCACGCTAGGTTAGATGTACTTCGGGAAACACGGTATTATAATGGGCTTTCAAAAAGATTTTTTTTTAATTTTAAATGCCCCTGAGAAAAAGAAATATATATCAAAGAAAAGATATTAAGGGTGGTATAGAAGGTGAGAAGGAATGGTAAAATATTATTCCTTACCAATCGCCCAGCTCTGAGTTCCACCAGCTTCTCCAAATATATGTTTTTGCTTTACTTCACTAAGGCCAGAAAATGATTTTTTTTAAGTTTTAGTTTTTGAGGACAATGTCTTCCATAACGCATAGGTCACCAAGACCACCTAGAACTTCCACAAAATAAGCCGCTAAGCTGCTCTATGAACTTCTGCAGAGCCGCCTGGCTGTACGACTGAATTCGCAGCAGACCCACACTGAAAGACAACATCCATGAGACACAGCTTCCTTCTGAGAAAATGGATGGTTTTAGTGCTTACGGAAAAGAAAAAAATTGACAATAAGAACTTTAATACCTCAAATAATCTTGCATGCATCCCAAGGAATTCTGTGGGGAGGGAGGAGAGTTGGCCTATTA
Organism: Indri indri; assembly: GCA_004363605.1. NCBI lineage: Eukaryota > Metazoa > Chordata > Mammalia > Primates > Indriidae > Indri > Indri indri. The sequence continues at coordinate 22,315 of RJWJ010014080.1, read as the reverse complement.
CGTGAAGACGGTTTTCTTCCTTCCACCTCCCCCTCTCATTGGCCGCCTTTATGTCTCCCAAACGGCCAAAGCTCTTTCAAGGCTAAGGTGTTCCCGAAGCAAGAAGCGATTCCTGGGGACTGAGCATCAGTGACTCTGAGGTCTAGTGGGACAGTGAATAGTGATGTCAAGTGTCAAGGGAACACTGAATGGCTCGAAAAATTCCATTAAATTGCACAGAGAACATTTCACATAGGCCTATCACCCAGGTTCACAGGACAGCATTGAACCCCAAAGTCTGTAAATTATTGACCCTTCAAGTCAAGTCGTATTGGTTTTAGCTTAGAGTCTGGTGCCAAACAGTGCAAAGATTCTGGGTTCGTAGAAAGAACTCTGGCCAGCAGCTATCAGTGCTTGCTGGATGTCAGGGTGGGTTTTTTGGCTCAGCACAGCCACCAAATGAATGGAAAGTCTGTTTTGAGGGGGCAGGAAGGTGGAGGGGAATTAAGATTGAAGACCTACTGCATCAGGCACTTCGCATAGGTGACCCCTTTTAATTTCAGCACAAATGTGACTTGCTCCAAACAAAATGAACAAAAAAGGGGGGAAATGGTCTGTATGGGCCATTAGAAGTTTCAAAGATGTTCTAGGCAAACCTTAGTGTGTGATTCTCACCCCATCTGTCTTGCTCATAGCCAGATCTCCAGGGCCTTGCACAGGACCTCACATGTAGGAGGTGTTCAATAAACATTTTTGACTGAATGTATGTTTGTAACCCATTCCTTCTTCAGAAAAACAATTTCAAAATAATTAAATATCTTAATGAAAAACAAATTTTAAAAATGGAAATTTTGAATAAGGTTTCTCAAATTACATATATTCCACTCTTTGCCATCCCTCCTGAGGGGCCAATCCTCAAGCTTGAAGATTACTGCCTTAGAAGTAGCCAAGTCTGAGGTTTGAAAATGAGAGGAAGATCATAAGGAAATAATCATAGATGTATGCAGGAACTATGCATAGAGAGATCCATCGTGGGGTTACGTACATAGTCGAAAAGCAGAAACCATGATGGGAGATGTCCACAAGGAATTACACAGCATCCATATAATAGAATAGTCTGCATTGACTAAAAATCAGTATTTTAAGGATATTTAATGACATGGAGAAATGCTACCTAATGATAAGCTTTAAAAAAGCATGATGCAAAACTATGAAATTCATATACATTGTATTTGCATGAGGAAATGCTAAAAGGAAATATACCAAAGTGATAGTCGTGATTATTTCAGGGTGATAAAATCATAGGTGATGTTTGATTCTTCTTAATACTTACCAGCATTTTCTGTTATTTTCATTATGCACATGTATTATTTATATAATTTTTAAAGTTTGGTTCTTTTTTTTTTTTTAAAAGAAGATTTTGAGGGTGGTGGTCTTTTGAGATGCTGGTCTGCCACCCTCCTCATTTGCCAGAAATTTAATAAACTTCTCTTTCCTTTTCATCAAACTTGTCCTTGTTCTTCGTTCTCACTGATTTGGCCTCGGGGACAAACACTGAACTTTCAGTAACGAAATATGGCATTGCTGGGTGGGCCCATTGGCACCCTGGTGGAACAGCACCCTGCGATTGATTGCTAGAGGCTGAGAGCAGCCCCAGGTCAAGCTGTGGGTCTTCATCAGTGGGACCATCATCTTTTTGGGATAAGAGAATGAGGAACCACCCCAGCATCTGCCAGAGACTGTTTAGCTCCAAGGAACTCCCATCTCTCTCTCCCTGAATTAGATGCAACTCCTTATAGCCTGAACCTCGTTGAGGAAAAGGAAATGGATTTGGGAACAGTTGTGGTGCCTTGCATTAGGAATTCCCTGTCGGCTCTTTTGGTAAGTCCCCTGGAGTGCACACCATGGCCCTTGATTCCACCCATTTGGGAAAGGTTGTGAACAGGGCATTTGTAGCACCACAGGTGTGGAAGTCATGGTCAGGCGGGACTAGGGAACCTGGGGGTTCGTCCCCTTTTGGGTTAGGAGAATTCAGTTCTCTTTTGTGAGGTTTCCATTTGTTTGGTAGGCCTTGGCATTGATATTGTTTGGGCTGGGAATTCCCTGTACTGTCTACTCGTCAACTTGTGTTTGTTGTTGTTTGTGAGTTTTTATTTCAACATAGGAGGCTCTGATCCTATTCCTTCTGAAATCCCCTTGGGGAAAATCTTGGCTGAATGGCCAACTTATAGCTATAAGTCAAATGGTTTCTTGAGTCCAGGACTCAGATGATGAATGAGGAGGCCCAGGACTCCATGCCTCACAGGTGGCTCTGCTCCACGTATCTCCGCAGGAGCCCCAGGGAACAGCTGACAGTGGGGACTCAACTGATGGACTTTTAATCGACACAGGAGCTACCTTTTCTGTCCTAAACACAATTTCCCTTAATAAGGACATGGCGGAAAACACCAAATGGCAGACAACGCCTGTGCAGTAGGAGGGCCTGGAGGCCCCAGGGGCCCCAGAATAGGAGGCCACAGTGGCTTCCATGGAGGCTTTGACAGCGGTATTTGGGGGCTGGGGTCACAGCCTCAGCTGGGGCTGAGGCCAAGGAGCTTGCGGAGGCAAGGCCAAGGACAAGGAGTGGATGCCCATCACCACGTTGGGCCACCTGGTCAAGGACATAGTGGCAGTGGTTGGGGTAACTGGTCAGACCCAGAAGAAGTTTTTATACCAAAGAGAATAACTTTTTTGCTAAATAATTTGTTAAGGATTCTCCCTCTAACTAGGCTTTGACCAACAAAGTCAGCCACTTTGCTTATTTGACAATAATTTTGTCTTCATGGTTTTCCATGTTAGCCCAGGCTGTAGCTGCTCTGAAACTTATCTTTGCATTCTGTGGGAAAGACTTCAACATCAGTAAAACACTTCTGTAAGTGATGTCATTTATTCACTCAAAAATTACTGTGCACCTCCTGGGCCCCAGGTGCTGTGGTGAAATGGGGAAAGGCCCATTTCATTCTAGGGTCTTTATATCACTCTGTAGATGGGAGCTTGAAAAACTAGCAATTCGTTTCTTTCCAGGTGCTCCCACATCTGGGGGTATGCTAATAGAGCTTCAGTCAAAGTTGAAGGCCCACGTCCTGCTCAGCTCAGAGGCCCTGGACCGGAAAGTACTGGAAAGAGCATAAAGGTCCTTACTATAAACTTGCACACCTATATGGGCAGATTTTTTTGTTGAGAGGAGCCACAGGAGAGGGGAGAAAGAAGCAGGGAGGGCTGAGTGTTAAATCTGAAGGAACTGTCATTTTAAAACTGTACTACTGTTCCAGTTTCTGGTCCAGCATGTAAGGAGCTTAGAAGTTGCCACTCCATCCTAATGATGAGTAAAAAGCTGAACGAACTCAAAAATCACAGATTTCTTAGATTTATAAAAGAAGTGACATCACAGGGCAAATCATTGTCCCCAAAATTAGAGAGATGGACAGGCAGATACAGAGAATCAAAACACACTGGAGCAGAAATTCACAACTACAAACCTCTGCAGGAACCAGCGCTGGGGTAGGAAAACCTGTGCTGCAATTGGCAAACTGCTGGAGGCCCAGTGTGGACAAGTCTAAGAATTTAAAACCTCCAGGAGGACGTAGTCATAGAGGGGCGCCTGTGCTTTTGTGAGTTTTACCTCCAGGAGCTCTACCAGGTTCTCACAGTAAATATCAGAGAAAAGTCCCTGTGCTTCTGGCAGGGGGAGAAGAAACGGAACCCATTTGAAACACGCCAGAGCACTCTGTCCTTATTAACAAGAACTCTGCTCTTCTTAACTCTTTCCCCTCAGGGGAAAATAGTTAACAAAAGCCTAATCTGTTGGACTTTTATTGGAGCCTAACTGACCTGGGGAAGGAGAAATATCAATACCAGCCTACTCTAGCCATCCTGTCACATTGAAGGATGGATTCAGGTGGGAAGAGGGGACCAAGAAACACACGAAAAGTTCCCAGTTCAGGAATACTAAAAGGATCACTAAAAGCTCGAGACCTACTCATAGGATTATAGAATGTTTCTCTTCTCCCATACCTTACCACCACATTACTAAAGGTCTGTTTACAGTTGTACCTTTTACCCAGTACATCATGTCTAGCTATCAGGAAAAAATTACAAGGCATACCACAAGGCAAAAAACACCATTTGAAGAGACACCGCAAGCCTCAGAGCCAGACATGGCAAGGATGTTGGAATTACCAGACAGAGAATTTAAAACAACTATAATTAAGATGCTAGGGGAGCTAATGGATAATGTATACAGCACGCAGGAAGAGATGGCAATCTAAGAAGAGTGGTGGAAATCCTAAGAAAGAACCAAAAAGAATGCTAGAGATCAAAAACACTGTAACAGAAATGAAGAGTGCCTGTGGTGGGCCAATTAGCAGACTGGACACAGCTAAGGAAAGACTCTGAGCTTGAAGATATCTCAATAGAATCTCCAAAACTGAAAAGCAAAGAGAACAAAACCTGAAAAAAAAGAGCAATATGTAGGAACTGTGAGACAACTACAAAAGGTAAAACATACACATACTGGGAATACTAGAAGGAGAAGAAAGAGAGAAAGGAACCGAAGAAATGTTTGAAACAATAATGATTGAGAAGTTCCCCACATTGATGTCAAATACCGAACCACAGATCCAGGAAGCTCATATAATGCCAAGCAGGATAAATGCCAAAAAACAAAACCAAAAACGACATCTAGGCATATCATTTTTAAACTACAGAAAACCAAAGATAAAGAAAAAAATCCTGAAAGAAACCAGAGAAAAAACATACCTCACCTGCAGAGGAGCAAAGACAAGAATTACATCAGAACTTCTCAAAAACCATGCAAGCAAGAGAGTGAAGTAAACTATTTAAAGTGTTGAGAGAAAAAAAAAGTCACTAATCTAGAATTCTGATAATTTGAAGAAATTATGCTTCAATAGTGAAGGAGAAATAAAGACTTTCTCAGACAAACAAAAATTGAGGGAATTTGTTGTCAGTAGACTTGCCTTGCAATAAATGCTAAAAGAAGTCTTTTGGAGAGAAGAAAAATTTCTGAGATCAGAAACTCAGATCTACATAAAGAAAGGAAGAGCACTGAAGAAGGAATAAATAAAGGTAAAATAAAAACTTTTATTTTTCTTATTCTTAATTGACCTAATACATAATAGTTTGTTCAAAATATTAATAACAATACATTTGATTGCATATGCTTATGTATATATCTCATGTACATATATCTTTATGGATGCTCATGTGTAGTGAAATGAATGACAGAAATAATACATGGGAAGGGAGGAAGGAGTTAGGATTACTTTGTTATTATAAGGCACTCTTACTACTTGTGAAGCAATATAGTGTTATTTGAAACTAGTCTTGGATTAGTCGTAAATGTATATTGCAAACTCTATGGCAACACTAAAAAAGTAAAAAATGAAGTACAGTCATGCGTCGCTTAACAGTGGGATATGTTCTGAGAAATGCGTCATTTCACCATTGTGCGAACATCATAGAGTGTACTTATACAAACCTAGATGGTATTAGCCTACTATACACCTAGGCTATATGGTGTAGCCTATTGCTTCTAGGCTACAAACCTGTATAGCACGTTACTGTACTGAGTACTATGGGCAATTGGAACATAATGGTAAGTATTTGTGTATCTAAACATATCTAAACATAGAAAAGGTACAGTGATGATACAGTACTATAATTGTATGGGACCACCACTGTATATGTGGTCCATCATTGAAGCAAATGTCATCATGTGGCACTTAACTGTATGATCAATATGATAAGGAAGGAGAGAAGACAGAATCATATAAAAAGCTCAGTTAAAACCCCGCAAGGTGAGACCAGCCTGAGTAACAGCAAGACCCTATCTTCACCAAAAATAGAAAAAATTAGCCAGGCGTGGTGGCACATGCCTATAGTCCCAGCTAATTGGGAGGCTGAGGCAGGAAGATTATTTGAGCCCAGGAATTTGAGGTTGCAGTGAGCTATGATGATGCCACTGCACTCTAGCCAGGATGACAGAGTGAGATCCTGTCTCAGGAAAAATAAAATAAAATAAAAACAAAAAGCAGAAGAGTGGAAGACAAAAATAGGAACAAAGAACAAGAGCAATGAATAGAAAACAGGAACAAATATTGTAGATATTAATCCAACTATATCAATAATTACTTTAAATGTCAATGGTCTAAATCTGTGGTCCCCAACCCTCAGGCTGTGAACCAGCACTGGTCCCTGGCCTGTTAGGAACCGGGCCACGCAGCCCGGAGGTGAGGTGAGCAGTGGGTGAGCAAAGCTTTATCTGTATTTGCAGCCACTCCTTATTGCTTGGATCGCCACATAACCTCTATCTCCTGTCAGATCAGCAGCGGCATTAGATTCTCACAGGAGCAAGAATCGTACTGTAAATTGCACACGAGAGGGATCTAGGTTGCGTGCTCTTTGCAAGAATCTAATGCCTGATGATGTGAGGTGGAGCTGAGGCGGTGATGCTAGTGCTGGGGAGTGGCCGCCAATACAGATTATCATTAGCAGAGAGGTTTGACTGCACAATAAATGTAATGCACTTGAATCATCCCAAAACCATCTTCCCCTCCACCAGTCCATGGAAAAATTATCTTCCATGAAACTGGTCCCTGGTGACAAAAATGTTGGGAACTGCTGATCTAAATGCTCTAATGAAATACACACACTAAAATACATACAATCTAGAAATCACACTCCTTGGTATTTACCCAAAGGAGTTGAAAAGTTATGTCCACACAAAAACCTGCACAGGGGTATTTACAGCAGCTTTATTCATAATCGCAAAAGCCTGGAAGAATCCAAGATGTCCTTCAGTAGGTGACTGGATAAATAAACTGTGATACATCCAGACAATGGAATAGTATTCAGCACTAAAAAGAAATGAGTTATCAAGCCATGAAAAGATGGAGGAAACTTAAATTTGTATTACTAAGTGAAAGAAGCCAATCAAATCTGAAAACGCTATACATACTGTATGATTCCAACATACAACATATTGAAAAAAGCAAAACTATGAATACAGTAAAATGATCAGTGGTTGCCAGAGGTTGGGGAGAGAGATAATAGGCAGAGCACAGAGAATTTTTAGAGTAGTGAAACTATTCTTTGGATACTGTAATGGTGAATACATGTCATTACACACTTGTCCAAACCCACAGAATGTACAACACCAAGAGTAAGCCCTAATGTAAACTATAGGCTCTGGGTGATAAAGATGTAACCATGTAGGTTCACGGATTGTAAAAAGTTGACCATTCTGGTGTGGATGTTGATAATGGTGGAGCCCGTGTATGCGTAGGGTCAGGGGATATATGGGAAATCTCTGCAATGTCCCCTTGATTTTTTGTGAACCTCAAACTACTGTTTAAAAAAATAGTCTTAAAAAAAGTGTGTCCAGGTCACACATACACAAAAAAGTGCACTGCTTTCGCCAGAATGACACCAACCATGACAATAATAGGATGATAATAATAAGTAAAGGCGGCTACACAGAGCAATGCGCAAGGCAGAAGATGCTTGGATCCTGGTTTAGGCAGATCTGTTTCCACCACTTATACTGAGACCTCAGGCAAGTTCCTTAACCTCTCTCAGCCTCAGAGTCCTGGGCTGCAAAGTGGAGGTAATCGTATTCCTTTTGCAGGTTTGTTTGGAGAATTAGAAATAATATATGTAACACACAGGACAAAATCCCTGACAAATATTAGGCATTATCAATCATGATAGCTGTAAAGTCAAAGTCTTATCCTGTGCTGCTTCATACTTTTAGGGTCACCTACGTTTGTATAGTAAAGATTAAAAAAAGAAAAGAAAGAAACAGCCAATTGGTAGCCAGGAAGGAGCTCACAACCAGGTGCCGCTGGGAGGGCTGAGAGCGTTCAGAGCTAAGGCCGAGACCCAAATGAGTGCTGGAGCTCCCCCTTCAGGCAAAGTTTGGTATGTGTTAGTAGGATGGGGGCAGCTTAAATGAGCCACGCAGAGCCAGATGAAAACCCAGCAGGCTTCTTTGCTTGGTTTATGCTTTTTTAAAAAAAAATCGTATTACTTGTTCAGCCATATTTGCACAACATTTGCTAAAATTACTATAATATCACTATATTTATATTACTGTATTTAATTACATGACATAATACATGATTTGGCACAAGTTTTGTTAAAATGCCAGCATCATGATCTAAATAGGTAGCTTCCTCATTAACCTTGGCTATTAATCAGTGCTTTTTTCGAAAAAAAAGAAAAAAACCCCAAAGCTTAAGTAGAACTAACTCACTCTGAGTCTTTCTTGGCTTATCAGAACCAAGTTTGCCATTTCTCAAAACCACCTGCACCGTTTCTATTTCACAAGTAGGGAACAAGGATTTATTGACTACTAACTGTACAAAAACATCGTGTTAAAGTTCAGGAGAACACAGAGAAGTGTAAAGTATGGATTCCTGACCTCTAGGACCATCTCATCTAGTTGTGAAGACAAATACCCATAATGAAATGGTTAAGTCACAAGCAAGGAAATGACTACATGTGGGCTTGTCCGTGCCAGGACTCGTACCCCACCCAGCTCTCCACCCCATCCCAGTACCTGCTACAGTATACGGCACAACCTGGACACTCTGCAGGTGTTTGGTGAATTCAACTGAGTAGCCTGATGATGATAGATAGAGAACATGGAATAAATACTGCATGGCTATAAAAGAAAGCCACATTTTTTGCTTTATTTTTCCCTTAACATTATAATCTTCTAACACAGTCTTTATTTCACCATTTACCTCCTTCCCTCTAAATGTGAGCATTCTGAGGGCAGAGAGTTTTTCTGTTTTATTCACTGTGTATTCACAGAGCATAGGCTTATGTCTGGAACATCATGGTCACCCAATATTTTTTGAATGAATGAATGAATGTTTCAGCCATAATTTACCAAGTGGTGTATGTAAGTGAGATTGAGGTTCCTGGAGTCTTGTGGAATTTCAGGATCAGGGTTAATGACCACAGAATGAAATAACAAAAATATACCAAAGTGTTTGTTGCAGTTTTGTTTGCAATCATGGCAAGGAGGAAACAATTTAAAAGAAAGGATTGGCTATATTAATATTACATCTGTATAATGGAAGCTCTATAATGGAATGGTACATCTCTGTCATAGAATATCATAAATCTATTAAAAATAGCAACATTGATCTATATTCTTTTGTAAAGATTATTTATGATATATCAGAAGTGATAAGATAAAATCCCAAAATATAGTCCTGTTTTCAAAAAAAATTGTGGGGGGTTAGAGGTATATGAATAGAAAAAAGTCTGGAAGAGTTTACACAGAACATTATCACTAGGTGGCAGAATTAAAGGTGGTTTTTTATTTTCTTCTTTAAATCTTTTCATATTATATGATTTTTTAAAATAATATTAATAATAGTATGCATGCATTATTTTAAAATCAAAAGAAAATAAAGATGTCTCTAATTTTGAAAAGAAGCTGTCTGGGGATTCCGTCCTGCAGCAGTGCCCAGAATGCGCGACCACCCGCCTGAGTCCCCACATGGTCCCGTGCTCATCGCCTTCCTGCACCTGCTTCCCTGCACCCTCCTCTGGGCTCCCCTGTGACATAAATTACAGCTGACTGTAATTGATCCGGCTAGTCTGGAATTACCGATTTCGGATGGTGGTCAAATTTAATAGCCAGCGGTCATCACAGAGGCTTACCTCTCCATCCTTCTCCTTGATGAAGACTGCCCTGAATTGCCAACTGAATTTCCATCAATGAAAGCCCAAGAACTACTGCCTGAAGTCCTGACAGCAAGATTCTGTGCCCCCGCATCCTGCCCCTAAATGATCATATAGACGGGGCCAACACTGGGTTGGTAAGAGGAGAGTTGGACAGAAGCTTTGGCTGGGATGAATATGCCTTGGAAGTCACAGCAATTGGGGGTTAGGGGAAAACTAAACATATTCTCCTTACCCAGGGCTGTGCTGGTGACACTAAAGGTCCTTCAAGCTTGTGGTAAAACTTTGAAACAACCACTTCTTCATGCTGGTTCTGCTTTAATTGCCAACATTTGGAACTAGGAGTGAAACCAGGAATTCACCTTTAGAGATACAGTATTTACTGGTCCAGAGATCTGGGGTGGTGCAAGCAAGTAGGAAGTAGGAACAACTCAATATTATTGTGTAAATACCCATGGCGTGGGCTTTCGTAGTCAGGTTATTGACTTTGGGCAAGGTCTTAAATTCTCTGAACTTCAGTTCTGTCATCCATAAAATTGTGTTATTAGTACATACTTCACATTCTTTTTGAAGAATACACGAGATTATACGAGATGATAAAATGCCTAACCAGTGTATGGCACACACATTTATTGGCACACAACAATAAATATTTATTCCTCTCTCAATGTCTACTACAGCTATTAAGAAAAGGATAGCGGGACAATATATTGAGATCCCACTAAGTGCCAGCCACTCTCCCGGATGCTATGCTTACTTCATATTCTCACAACTCAGTATTTGGTGTAAATACCCATTATACAGATGAGGTCTACAGAGGCTAAGTGACTTGTCCAAGATCAGGGAAACATATGACAGAGCTGGTGTTTGAATCCAAGACTGTCTGCTCCCAAATCCCATTTCTGTAACCATATTTAGGTTGTTCTAAGTGGGAGAAATAGTATGAGATTCTGTTATTTTCTTGAGGGGAGAGGTGTCAACCCTCTAAATTTTACTTTAGTCATGAAATTCTCTCCAATTTTTCAGCTGGGGACTGAGTATGAATACATAATAATAACAGTAGCTCACATTTTTTGGGCAACTTACTATGTGTCAGACTAAGTATATTACGCAGATTATAGGATTCTCGTTTCATTTTCACAGCAAGTCCATTAAGTGGGCATTATTATTACTCCCATTTTGCAGATGCGAAAACTGACATACAACGAGGCTAAGTAACATGCTCAAGCAGCAGGGCCTGGTTTGAGTGACTCACCACTGAACTACCCACCACCCCTGGAGAGATGCATCCGAGGCCAGGAGGCTGGCCAGCGCACAGGGCCTTTCTCCCTCCCAACTCCCCTGAGAACTGAGCAGCACCTGTTCACCAGGTCATGGGGCGTCCTCAGAGATCTGTTGTCAGTTCCCACCCTCTGAGGCCTGGAGGCACTGGTGAAAGCCCCTACCCCATGAGGAGCCTGGCCCTTGGGCTTGGCCTTAAAGGGGAGCAAAGCTGGGTCAGTGAGAGCCTCCAAGCTTGGGGTCAAGACAGGCAGCAGGCTCAGAGGTCAGGGAAGGGGGGCCAGCAGGAAGGGCTGTCAAAGATGGCCGCAGCAAAGAGTTTGACTGAAGCAGAGATTGATCCCCATGCTCTAAAGGAACATTTCTTAAACTTTTTGTGACCGTGACTCACCAAGCAACACTGCGTGACAGGTAGAGCGGTTATGCAAATTTTCTTCCACAAAAAGAAGAATCGCTGTCAGACTGAGAGAAGACACAAACAAAAATAATACGCATAGGAGAGAAGAGACTTAAACATATAAATTAAATTTCACAATATGGAGAAAAAATTTTATAAAACTACATTTCAGTATTTCCCATGATTATACAATATAACATGATTATTTGCTGTAAAATATGGCATTATTTTGCAAAGGCTTACAGCACAGAGGAAGGTTTCTCAGGGAACAGCAGCATCCTGATATGTCGTTTAAGAAATGCAATTTGTAAGCGAATAAGTAACACGTCCTTAATGTGAGATCTACACAGACTAGCCAACTTGGTTCTGCCCAAACGACAGAGAATATTATCTTAAAGAACCACAACTTGTTAAAGCAAGTCCCTAAAATGGTGGCCTTCAATTTTTTTCTTTTACTCACACAACTCAAGCAATGAAAATTGCGGACATGTACCCTAATATAGTATATTTATTTATCTATAGATTACACACATGCACTTCTATCATTAGCTAATATCTCGAGGCTTAATATACACTTAGGGTGAGGATTAGCACAAAATGCCAGTGGAGGTAAAGGCACCGGCCTCTTGATAATTTCTAAATTGTTTTTGTCAACTTCTTGTCTAACCTGATTAGATTGTCATTGTTTCTAACCTCATAGTATGTCTGAGAATGAGCTTATATTGAATTAGGGACGGCGCCATTTTCTCGTTATTTGTTTGGATTTGCATTACGGGTATCCTCCATTTTGTGAGGGTTAGTTTAGTTAAAACTAAATACAATTTTTATGTCCTCTCAAATAGCACAAATAAGCTACAATACTCTGAAAGCAGGTGAGTGACCCATCAACCTGTGGTGGCAGGGGGCACTCATGTTCCTCAGGATACCCCTCGATATCTGTATGCGACAGGGAGGAACAGACAGACAGACCAAGCAAGCATGCATGGGTCAATCTGTATATTAAATTGAAGTAAAGCTTAATTCTTTTCTTGTTTGTAAATAAAACATTAGCAAACATCCCAATATTTTCCTCACATTTCCCCAGTATATCGTTCTACATTCCCTGGGCTGCTCACTCCCTACTCTGGGACATCAGAGACATAATTGTCATAGACCTAGGGGTTCTTGGGGTCTATGCCCAGCAGCAGATTTATGGAGGTTTGATTCCCCACTGACTCAGGTTACCTACAAAAAGAGCTCCAACCTGGCATTATGGCGGTAAAGCCTTCTTTGGAGCGATTGAAAAGGAAAAGAAGTGATATACAAGATTTTCTGTCCCCCTTCCCTTGAACCAGTCCCGGGACATCCTCTAACTCAATTTCTGGTCATTGTAAATACAAACAGTGGCTGTAGACCGCATGACTTCCCTGGAAAAGCCCATCCATCAAGCAAAGGAGGAAATTAACAGTCTTCATGATTGAGGAAGAGGAAAATTGGATTTTTTGAAAAAGCTACGAATTCATTTTTCCTGTAGATCTTATGCTGTAGCTGTGTCTCCTCTTACTTTGTGACATAACACATACCACGTTGGGCTATTGGGCTGCAATAGCTGATATTTTGCGTTTATTTCCTTCACTAGATTGTAGGTTCCTTGAGGCAAGATCAATACAGTTTTGCAGCATCAGTACCTAGCATAGTGCCTAGCAAATAATAGGTGCTCAAAAAATGAATACTCTCTTGAAGATAATAATAACCCGTGGTGATCAAAGGAGATGCTGTAAGTAAAGCACTTAGCACAGGGTAACTGCTCGATAAATACATGTATTATTAAAAAAGATAATTGCTCGGTGAACCATTTTGTTATTATAGTGTATAATGGTTCTTTGTAAACTGCAAAATAGTATGTTAATTTACGCTTTTGAACTCCCCAGTTTCCATCGTAGAAATGAATTTTCTGAGAAATACTAAGAGTCCTGCGCCTGCATGGGCCGCTTTCCACGCTGTGGGATGGGAAAGGCTTTGGGCAGGGGTGCGGCACTGCGCTGAGGAAGCTGTGTGGCCAGAATGCATGTTACACAGGTAGGAGGTAAGATACATTGTTTCATTCCCTCTACCCCTGCACCCCGGTCCCTAGTTCCTTTGGCAGTGGCTCATGATCCAGCCGCTGAGATTCCAGAGGTCCCCCCGCCCCTTCAACAATCCTCTCCAGGGCCTCTGCTAAGTGCCTGGCTGCTCTCTTAGAACCCCTACTCCTCACATGTCTGTGATGAAAATCCCTTTCACCCACCCAGCTAGCCATTTGATAGATACGTATTTTCTCTTATGCCTACAACATGCCTTATTATTGTAGGTGCTGGGAAGATAGTTTAAAGAAAACACGCAAATGTCTCATGGAGCTTACAGTCCAGGTAAAATAAATATGTAAAATGTATAGTGTTGCATGGTGGTGAGTGCTAAAGAAAAAAGTAAAGCAGATGGGGGAAGGGAGATTCGGGGTCTGGGGAGCAGGCTACATGTGTAAAAGAGTGGCCAGCTACGGTTTCACTGAGAAGGTGACATGTGCATAGAACCTGGAGGAGGAGAGAGATGGAGCCAGGCAGACACTGCAGGAAGAGCTTGGCAGACAGAGCGAACCCTGTGTGTGAAGGCCTGCGGCAGGAGCATGCCTATGACAGGGAGGAGTGAGCTGGGAGTCATGACCGATGACGTCAGAGCCAGCTCCGCTGGGCCTGCAGGCTCCATGTGTGTTTGGCTGGTAGTCTGAGTGGGACAGGAAGCCAGCGGAGACAGAGGAGTGACAACAACTCACTTGTGTTCTAACAGGGATCATGCAGGACTCCACGGGGGACATGAGGACAGCCAGACAGGGGACATTGCATAGCCCAGCTGAGAGATGATGGGGATGGACCACCTGGTAATGGTGGAGGCGGTGAGAAGTAGCCAGATTTTAGATATGTTTTTAAGGTAGAAAATGCAGCATTTGCCGGCCCATTAAATGTGGGGGCGAGGGAAAGAAGCACCCAAAAATGGAGGCCTCAGATGAGACACTACCCCTTTAGCCTTCTGCAGAGAGAAGGTGACATGTGCATGTGAAATATCTGTTCCTCTCAGCTTTTGCCCTAAGCCAAAGCCAATTCTCTAAATTTAGCCTTTCTTTTTTAACCATTGCTCAAAGCATGCATTTCTTGAAAAGTAAGTGTATTTGAAGTTTCCAAATAGTTTAACAGTATATGGTGTGTGCTGATTCTCAGCAATGAATATCAATCTCTAAAACTCCTTGCTTCCCACAGAAATTTTATCAGCCAAATTAGAATAGCAATTTTACTCCTCCTCAGTTATCTGATTAAGGTTTCATTTAAGCCTTGGGCTTATTTTCGAAAGCCCAATAAACATTTTACACACCTACTCATATATTACCAAAGCCATTCTGAATGCAGCCTACAGTAAAATTAATTACCATGTCACTAGTCTGTCACATTTCAAGAGAAATCATAAATATTTACTCAGACCTGATTCAGTGTCACTGAAAGGAAACAATATTAGCAGCAAATTTCTTTGGATTACAGTACAGCAGTAGCTGGAGATTCCCATTTAAATATATCCATAAAGTTTTAGAAGACCATTTTCAACATGCAGAGAAAATAATAAATCAATACTCACATCGCTTCAAAAATCCACAGGCCCGTCAAGTCCACGTGTTTTCAAGTTTCTCCCGGGCTGTACCATGAGGCTGGCGGCAACAGAAACAGAAGCCAAGCCAGGAGTCGAGAGAAATGCTGAGCATTTAGGAGACTGGGGGGAGAAAGTCCTTGCAGGTGAAGGCAGCTCAGTCTTGGCGAGCTAGAGCCAGGAAAGCCAGGATTTTGGTGCAGTCAGTGCCCAGAAATCTGAGCCAAAGCTCACCTATGTGACACCCAGAGGCAGACGGCATGGTGTCATGAAACACAATGGACGATGTGGGTTCCAATCCCAGCTCTGCCACTTGGACACTGTACGACTTTAGGCAAGAGAATCTCTCTGTGCCTCAGTTTCCTCATCTGTTAAAAAGTACCTGCCTGATGGGGTTATGGTGAGGACACAATGTAAGCAGCTTAAAATAAGGCCTAATACACGATGGGCACTCAGTGCGTACACAAAAACACACACACATATGTATTGTACATACACGTACATATACGCATCTGAATGTGGATATGTCTACACAGATATGGTATATACACTACATATATAGTGTAGATAGACACCCACACACATACATAGTCTAGTGCATATAATTAGTCAAAGAACTGACTTTGAGTCCTCAGCTCTGTCATAATTATCTTGCCTCTCTCCCTGAGTTTCCTGGGGATACTAATGGCAGTCTTGCCCGGAGCTTGTGAGGGTTAAATAAGATAATGTATTATAAAAGAGCTCTGGCTGGGTGTGATGGATCGTCTCTGCAATCTCAGTGCTTTGGAAGGCTGAGGCGGGAGGATCGCTTGAGGCCGGGAGTTCAAGACCAGCCTGGGCAATGTAGTGAGATTCTATACAAAACTGTAAAAATTAGCCGGGTGTGGTTGTCAGCACCTGTAGTCCCAGCTACTCGGGATGCTGAGGCAGGAAGATCACTTGAGCCCATGAGTTCAAGGCTACGGTGAGCCAGGATTGCACCACTGCACTCCAGCCTGGGTGGCAGAGCAAGACCCTGCCTCAAAAAAAAAAAAAAAAAATAGAGAGCAAGTTCTGAAAGTGTAAGAAAGTGAGTATAGGCAGAAGTGGCCTGTTATCATGACGGTGCTTTCTATTCTACTCTTTTGTTCTTACTCTTCACTTCTCCAGCCTGGTGCATCCGATTCTTTCTGGATGGTTTGGGCTTCATAGCCCCAGACCCTTGCCCTGCAGCCTGGCCTTCCACAGTGGCCGCTGGTCAGCAGAGCCTTGTCCTCAGCTGGCCAGGCCTGACCCCACCTGGGGCCTCGTGTCCTTGTGCAGAATTGCCCCTTCGGGACTGTCTTGCAAGGAAGCACGTGAGCCTTTCCGGGGCTGGAGCTGGAATGTGTAGGTTGAGCTTGCTCACACTGATAATTTGAGGCTCTGTGCTCCGCGCTTGGATGACTAAAGCAACAGCTAAAAGAGGAGACGGAGAGGCTGCTGGGCCGGGTGAGCTGAAGAGGTTACATGTGGGGGAGGCACTCAAATGTGCTCCCCTCGCTTTGCTTTTCTGGTGTCACTGTCTTCAGCAGGAGGAGGGTTCTGTGCCATTTCCTCGCCTCCAAGGACAAGAAGACCGAGTAGTTAAATGAAAAAGAAAAAGACTTTAAGGCTGATGCACACCTAGAATCTAGATCAATGGAGAACTGTGGGACCCCGATGACTCTTTTCCATCCATTTCCTAAATTGAAGGAAGAGTTTTTCAGTATTTTTTATGGCTTCTTTTTTCCCCACACTTAGCAGCTTCATTGACATATAATTTACATACCATATAATTCCCCATTATAAGTGCACAGTGTAATGACTTTTAGTTAATTTATACAGTTGTGCACTCATCACCACAATCCAATTTAGAACAGTTCCACTATCCAAACAGAAATGCTGCGTCCAGTGCAGTCAAGACTCACTCCCACCCCAGCCCCAGGCACACACCGATCTGCTTTCCGTCTCCATAGATTTGTCTTTTCCAGAAATGTCATACAAATGAAATCATATACCATGTAATCTTTTGTGTCTGGCTCCTTTCACTCAGCATGATGTTTCTGAGATTCTTATACGTTGTTGCATGTATTAGTGGCAGTTTCTTTTTATCGCTAAGTAGAATTCTGTTTACAGATATACCGCATTTTATTATCATTCACCAGCTGATGAATATTTGGGTTCTTTTGTGACTTCTTTTAAAACTTTCCAAGTAAAGGAGGTTGATCCCAGTTCCTTGAAGACATTCTTTGTTAATCTCTACCAGAAGTATTCCTTCACGATAAGAGCTGGGAAACACATTCTGCAGTACCCCTGTGAAAACACAGCTTCTTCCAACATAACAGCAAAGAGTCCACTATAACCCTATACACAGGCGTGCTTCATTAGAGGTAAACCCAAATGCTAAAGTAGGGAAATCATTCATTCATTCATTTTCCAGTACTTGATGCCTTGAAATAAAGGAATTTTCTACCCGGAGATACACAGGGCTGATGACCTCGTTGGTTAGAACCTGCACGGGATGTTCACAGGTCACAGTCCAACATTGCTGATCATAAGAGGCACCAGGACAAGGAAGGCCGGATGACCTGGGCCCATTGCATCACTCCAGCAGCAGGGGAGCAAGCTGCATTCCAAAGGAGGAGAAGGCTCCAAAGGGGAGGGCCAAGAGTGTGGGCCCCTGTCTCTATCCTTCCTCTAGAAGTGCACCCCCCAAGGCAAAGGCTAATTTGTTTTTTTTATTCTGCACAGCATGTTACTGTACTGAATACTGTACGCAGCAGAGGTGTCTTGACATTCTACTTTGTTCTTGACTGACACCCGAGCCCCTTCTCCTGGCAGGGGCCTTAGGGAAGGTATGTTGCCAGGAAAGCTTTGAGTTGCCTCTAGAGGTTACAGGGTGGAGCTGAAAGGTAGTTCACTAGAAACTCATCCTTATTCCTGGGAAAGGGACATACAGGCTCTGTTGATAGAGGACCTCTCTCAGTCAGTCTGCAAATACCGTGTAAGTGTCGGGAACTGTGCTAGGCACTGGGGTAGAGGGGAGGCTGAGCTGCCGGCCTCAACAAGCTCACTGTCCAGCAAGAGAGCGCAACCGATAAACAAGTGAATGCAATCCTGTAGAAAAGGTAACCCCAGAGCCCCATAAAAAGCACCCCGAGAACATGGGAATGAGGACTATGAGAGCTACAGAAGAGTGGGCATTTCATCCGGGAGTCAAAAATGGGAAACGCGTCAGATGGCAAGGGGGAAAGGAGAGAGCAGTATTTATGTGGGCGTTTCGAGGTGATGTTATGCTGCCAGCTGGGAAGATCCCAGGGCTGAGCTTGTTGGCTGTCCCTTCCCCTCCACTGAGCTCTCCCCTTCATTCCCCAAGACCGCTTTTGCCCAGACTGAAGATGGGATCAGACAACTCCTGAGAATTGTCTAACGAGGAAACTGAGTCAAAGGCATGTGAAAGATAGGATAAAGCTTTTGATTTGGGGTGATTCCTGGATTTCCCCTGCAACCAAACCAATGTAGTAGTTCTGAGAACTTCTTCTGCGAAGAAGCTCTAGAAAGCTGACTGCTGGCCATTCATAGCAGACCAGCCACTTTAGCTGCTTAAACGTGTTTGGTGAGCCAAGCCAGCCAGCAACAGAATAACAGGGAAAGGGATTTACTTTACGCCGACTTGGCCCAGTGACTCCTATACCACTAAGGATGCTCTACCTGGTGCTTAAAACCTGGTTTCTTGAAGCGCTCCAGAGAGAAAGCCTCAAAGAGCATTGCTAAAAGATTAGTTAGCATAACCTACCTCATGTGCCCTGTGAAAGGAAGCAGTGTTGGCTGGCCTGGGGTTACGATGGCTCAAGTTCCACAACCAGGAGACTTTCCCCCCATCAGCCTCTTTTCAGCCCAGCAGTTAAAAGTGGCTGTTCTGGGGAGCTTCTGGTTAAACATGGTAACTAGAACACATTCTTTCATCTCTGTTTCCTACCAAAAATCCACTAAGATGATAGTACGGTATTTAAAAAGAGAGAAAGAAACTACAAAGACTAAGAAAATAGGAAGAAATTCAACAGATAACCAATTTCTACAAATTTCAGAGGCTGAGAAGCAGATGACCAGAGGTAACTGGGAGCAAAGCCAGCAACAAAGGGAGGAATTCAGGAAGAAGCAAGCCTGTCTGCACTGCAGATCTCTAGAAAGGTTCAGGAATTGGAAACACCATGTGCCTCAAAGAAAGGATTGAAGGACATGTTGCAGCCAGAAGAAGGACAAGTGATTAAAAGACAAAAAGAAGCAATTAGACCCACCCATCCTTTCTCTTACCTTGCCTAGCCAGACTCCTCACCCACCCCAGCAGAGGGCCGGGGATTTACTCTCTGGACAGATGAACCAGTCGGGCTCCAATCTTGGGGACATTTGGTCCAACTGAGGATGGCACTTAGCCTCCCTACTGAAAACAGGGATTGTATGAAAGCCTGAAACCCCAACCCCCTTCTCCTGCTCTGTGCCAGAATGCCAGAAGCCAAGCATACATTCTGCAAGTAAGGATCCCTCTCTAGGAAACTGACCAGCTTAGGAGAAAATGCGTAGAGATGCTGACTTGTGGGAGATCTCCCACAAAGCAGCCTGGTCCCCATCTGATCACCACCACCCAGTAATGCCTACTGGAAAATAAGCCCCTAGCATGTACAGAGCTTTGTATCAGCATTTTAGTGCCTGTAAATGCCGATAATGCCTTCATGTCTTAAAAATGGACAGTGAAGGATTAGCAGGCATTTGGAAAATACCTAGAACATGTAAGAGATCAAAACAGACCAGTAGATAAAAGAAACTTAGAGGAAGAAGAGACAGTAAAGGAAACAGAAGAAAACATTCTAAAATCTGTAAATGTTATCCTTGGAGGAGGGTAAGATAATTGCATCCATGAATTTCAGAATAGGAGACTCTAAAAAATAAATATTTGAGAAATAATAAAGAGCTCTTGGAAGTTAAAAATATGATTTAAAAATTTTTTAACTCAATAGGAAGTTTAGAAGATAAAATTGAGGAAATTACTCAAAAAGTAGAATCAAAAGAAAAATAAATGGAAAAGGAAAGATAAGACATTAGAGACCTCAACAAAAAGGATCAGTATTTGAATAATGGACATTCCGGAAACAGAAAGCAGAGAAGACAGAGGGGAAGAATTTACTAAAGAAACAATAAGAGAAAAATTTTATACAGCAGAAGGATATGGGCCTCCAGTCTGAAAGTGTCTAATGAATGAAAAAAGAAAGCCCACATTGAGGTTAATAATCATGAAATCTCAGTACACTGAGGATAAAGAAAAGAGCCTAGGCTGGACGCAGTGGCTCATGCCTGTAATCCTAACACTCTGGGAGGCCGAGGTGGGAGGATCGCTTGAGCCCAGGAGTTTGAGGTTGCTGTGAGCTAGGCTGACACCAGGGCGCTCTATCCTGGGCAACAGAGTGAGACTCTGTCTCAAAAAAAAAAAAGATCACATACAAATTTCTGAAGCTGATCAGGAATCAGAATGGCAACAAATCCTCTCGACAGCAACACTGGAAGCCAGAAAACAATAGAACAAAGCCTTCAAAATTCTAAAGGAAAATTATTTTCTGTGTACAATTCTATGCCTATCTAAGTTATCAATGAAGTGTGAGGGTACAAGAAAGACATTTTCAGACATGCAAGTTCTCAAAAAATTTACTTGCATGCAGCCTACTGGAAGCTACTAGAAAATGTGCTCCATCAAAATAAAAACTTAAAAAAAAAATCAAGAAAGAAGAAAACATGAGATCTAGACAGTAGGGGATGAACACACAGAAAGGAGGCAAAGGGAATTCCCAGGGTAGGGCGACGGGAATTTTCAGGCCCTCAGCCTTGAAGGCCCTGGGAAAGGGCCAGAGGAACCGGTAGGGTACTCAGGGCAGGTCAGCGTGTTGGCAGATTATGCCGGTTCTGTCAGAGAGTTTGGAGACTGATCAGCAATAGTTACAAAGCAGTAAACTAAGCAAACTAAACATGGGATGATTTTTAACTCCAGAAAAGAGCAAAAGGATAAATGAGAAAGGAAACGTAATTGGAGTACACCATGTGGTTCAGCTATAACTAAAGGTCTTGATAATGTGAACTCTGAATATCGACTTAAAGGGTGATTTAAGAGTGTGGAAAGGATTGTGCAGGGACAGGACTTAGGGCAGGAATGTGAAAGAGTTAAATCTACAGGCGTCATAGTAAGAAGTCAATAGTTAACACGGCAGAAAGAAATAGCAATAAAAGCATGTTTTAAGAAATATGGAAGTAAGCACCAGATTAAACACTTAATAGAGTTGAAAGTGGGTGTGATGGTTAATTTTATGTGTCAACTTGGCTGGACCATGGTACCCAGACATATGTGGTCAAACATCATTTTGGATGTTTCTCTGAAGTTGTGTTTGGTTTTTTGTTTGTTTGTTGTTGGGTTTTTGTTTTTTTTTTTTGGTGAAAGTGTTTTTAAGATGAGATTAACATTTAAAATTCATGGATTTTTTGTTTGTTTGTTTGAGTAAAGCAGATTTGCCCTCCATAATGTGGGTGGGCCTCACCCGATCAGTTGAAAGCCCAAGAGAACAAATACTCTTAGGCAAGCCAGGTCTCTGTCAGAAGACAGCCCCAGGACTTGCCCGGCAACACCAACTCTTGGCTGGGTTTCTACCCTGCCGCCTGCCTTGCCAGCTGTGGGCTTGCCAGCCTCCGTAATCTCATTAGCCAGTTCCTTAAGGTAAATACCCGCCTCTCCCTCAACCTATGTATACACACCCCGCAACTGGCTCTGTTTCTCCGGAGGACCCTGATTAACACAGTGGAGGCCACCGCAGCAGAGCGGGGGCGGGACACTACTGGGTGGAAGATTGCTGGGCTTGTTATGAACCTGGTTACAGTTTTTGACCTTTAAACTACGCATATTTGTTGCTTTGGAAGAAAAGGATTAAATTTAAAAGATAATTAAAAAGACAACATGCTTTATAATCAGATAGTCCTGGTTTAAATTCCACCTCTGCCACTTACTGGCTGTGGCCTTGAATACATTTCTCTGAGCCTCAGTCTCCCGGTGTGTAAGATGGTCCTGGTGGAGACACCAGGAGGGTTAAATAAACCAACGAATGTAGAATAAGGTGGCGAATAAAGCGTAGTGGTTTCTATGACAAAGATGCCTTTACTTTCATTAACTGTCCCTGGCAGGGACTCGGGTGTTACTTTGATTTCGTCACGATTATTGTT